>APFE031624829.1:179126-196672 GCA_000404065.3 Pinus taeda | reverse complement strand
CAAACCCCACCGACAGGCCATTGTTTGAATATTTTTAATATAAAAACAAACAAATTCCCAGCCACAAAACTAACCGTGACCATACATAAGCTTGACTGCTGAAACTTTGGATAGTCGTTGGTTGACCACTTGCTCCAAAACTTAATATGTACCACCATAGTTCTTAATAACCACAATGTGGTTTTTAATGCCATATATAGCACACATCCATTGAAAAAATATTTGAATATTTTATTTTGGTTTTCATATGTTATAACCATATTTCAATCGGCCAGGCATATATCGGGGTTGGGATGATAAGGAGGCATGTCTGCTTGTATCAATCAGAGGGAGGGTTGCACGTGCGCCTTTGCCTACCAAGGATATAAGTGGCATGCTCATAAGTAAGAGGCAGAGTACTTAATGATTCTTGCTTGGGCACGCCTACTTCTTACCGATTGATAGGAGGGGGTCCCGTTCGTTGCCAAGCAAGCCAGAGAGGCCAGCCCGATGAGTCACTTAATGCATTTCCCCACAAACTAGACCCCCCTCCAAGCCAAGTAAGTAAACCCAGGTGCCGGGATTGCTTCTTTCTTGGAGTGAGAAGGCAGGCACACACAGGAGTGGGAAGATTCATTTGCCTACTTCGATTCATTCCCATGCCCACCCGAACACACGGAACCCCTTAAACTGAACACGATCAATAGGCCAGTCCGATCAATTTCCTCAGCCTAAGGAATGAGTTCATGGGCAGCGGCCGGCCCCTCCCTATTCTTATTATTATTGAATTATATGGTTATTAAATATCCATATAGATATATTGATTTTAAATTATTTTGTATAATAATAATTATATATATATCTTATATATATATATATATCTATATTATATCTTTACTATATATATATATATATAATATATATATATATATATATATATATATATATATTATAATATATATATATATATATATAATGTTCTTTTTTTATATTTTCTATAGGGGCAAGGAGCCAATTATGGAGTGTCATGTGTCATTGGTGAACTCGCCAATCAGTCAACACATAAACTTAGTGGGTCCCACTTCCCTATGTAACTTTAAAACTTCCAACGATAATAGGTTGGTCATATGGACTCCGATTGAGGTGTCGTTCACGTCATTGGCTTCATAATGACAAACATTAAAACTTGTTACCATTATTGCTCACATCTAGGAACTTCAAAAATTGAGCCTCTCCACAGCCATTTGTATAATTCCTCCCCACTAAGGAGCTTTTGGTCCTCCAAAAGCATGAACACTATCTGTAATATGCTATACTCCCATGTCTTCACAACAAGTTCCCTAATAGGCCACACTTCCCTCTCCTTCACCTTTGTTCTTCAGAGCCATAATTGATTAATCAATGCCTGTACTCTTTGCAAACCTACAGTACATACTGCAAAATACATGCTCAATTAAATGACCTATCATGACCCAAGAAAACCCCATACTTACCAATATTTTATAACGCACTCTTTGGTCAAGTTTACATCATAATCATATGAGAAACCAATACCCCAGCTATCAACAAAAGGCCAAAATATCATCATGTTGCTTTCATAAGTGATGGAAAACACATCATCACTTTTACAATAACTTTCAAACATATGATCATCAAAAGCTAATACCACCACCTCTCACTCATCAAAGTGAATGGGTCATTATTCTAGAGCGGATTCTCTTGTCGAAAAGCTTCATTTATTGGTTCTTGCACAAACACTTTTTTTCTTCTTGAGATGCTTCTTTAGACATAGCCTCCAACATGTAGCTCTTTTATGCCAACACTGGTTACAATGGTTGCAAAAATTCTTCTTCCTCCAAACATGTTTTTCCTTCTTCCTACACTGATGTGGAGATGAATTTACATGTCTTATATTTTTCCTTGCTTCCATTCTCTTCCAACACTTGGCAACCACATGGTTATGTAGGCCATAAAAACTACATAATTTTTCATGCCACAAGTTTTGTTTAATGTTATCAATTTTCTTGTAATCAAAATGAACTTTAGAATACTGATACTTTTTATACCTTACTTTAACCCTCTTCTTTGAATGCTCACTTCCATTTGGAAATGACTAGAAATTATGATCAATTGAGGATTGTGATGTAATCACAATATCCTTCATTGTCTTGGACTTGTCACCTAAAGATTCTCTTATCTCTTCCTTTCTAACATAGCCCAATCTTACATGACTTGGCAATTCCACCACTTGGATGGAATTCATAATTCCCTGCTCATTAACTCCTAGACCCTGTTACCGGGAATAGTGTCCACTCAGACGCTGCTATTCCCACTAAGACTGGGAGCTATCTTAGAAACAAACAAGTAAAGTCTACTTTCGTTTTCCTTTATGAAAATAGATAAGAGTGGAACAAAGGAGACCAACCTTAGTCTTGTGCTTGATTTCCTTGTTTGATTCCTCTCCTTCCTGATAGAGCTTTGCCACTTCTTCTTCGTCTGCCCAGCTTCAAATAGCACCTATGGAATCACAGCAACATACTACTATCGAAGAACAAAGATCTATATTCATAAATAACACGGGACCAGATATGTGTTAACCATACAAATGCATATATAAGCAAACATACAAGAATATGGAGGAAAACTTGAATAGCTTTATTAAGATCAAAAGTAGCAAGAGTATTACAATCATATGTTCTGACCCAACATCATCCTCTAGCAAGAAAGCCCTTCTTCACCTCAAGTAAAGCTTAGATCACCCAACACTATGAAGTTACACCAGAAAACCATCAACACTTCTCTACAAGATACAAGATTCTGGCCCCTGGATCTCTGTGATGAGGGATCCATATATAGATGATTGTAGGGAGGTTAGTCATATTCTGGGGTCTTGATTAGTGTCCTCTCTCTGATAGTTCCTTATTCCACTTGGAGAATGATGATCTCTTACTCATCCCTGGTCGAAAACAGAGAGGCAAGTGTCAGAGGGGAAGCTTCTAGAAGATTCCATGATCTTCCACCTCGCAATTTGTCCCTGCCATTTGTCCATTCCCAACCATCGCACCCTACAGAGGGGCCATTCAGTATGCATCACACCTTGTACACTAGGAAAGTGATATGCATCGCACCCTCTGCACTGGGTTTTCAGTATGGTCCAGTTTTGACCATTTCTGAGCAGTTTTTAGTGGAGAAATTCTAGGAGATGATGTAATCAGCTGACCTTGTTCCTTTAGGCAATGAAGCAACACTTTTAGGGACTTAGGGGCCCTCAATTTATGGAAATTTATGATTGGGGTTGTAGTGCCCAAAAATGTCTATAACGGTTTCCCCCTAAAGCATGATGTCGTTAATCTTTTTGATGTCGGGTGAAATGCTTTACCATGAGGATCCAAAGTTTTTTCAAGCTGGGAGGCGACATGTAATAAGATACAATACAATAAATTATCTTGACAACATTTTTTCATGATCTAGATAAGGTGGGAATTCCCATGCTCAGCTTTATAAATTCATTTTCATGTACATAGGACAGACAATCGTCTGCGTGGCAGACTGATGATTCAAACTCATCATCCTTTGATTTGGATGATCATCTGTTCGGCAATGATGTACATTTGATGTCTTTATATTCTTGAATATATGGTAGCCCAGATGGATGAAACTAGATCCGGGGTCTTCAAAACTTGTTCAATCTTCACTCGGCGTACAAGTCGATCCATGTGAAAAATGTTCTGGAGTCAAACATGGAAAGACATCGCTTGATTACCAGCCAATGATGTAAGCTGTTAACAGGGGCGAGAGGAATCACCAATAATGACAATGACCCTGAAGGTACTATAGTACAATTCGCATGGTGTGAAAAAAGACTTGGCGTCGAACACCATGCAAAATCTCTCGGTCGAAGGCCATTGATGTAAACCTGTTGCCGAAAGTGAGAAACTTGCCATTGAGGCATGCAAGCTTCAAAGTACTGAAAGGGTTGTTCCTAAGTCAACTTCTTGGATAATGAGTTGATGTCGACAAGAAGTGACCCACCACAGGAGGGCCTTAATGAATCCCACATCAACAACATGGAACGAAGAAAATGATTTTGGAGGTGAAAAAAATCTAACGATACAGGGTTCAGGGTGGCGATCATGAAGGAATGGAGCATGAATGTATTGCAGTGGGTGAGACACAAGCGAATTGTCTGAATGACTTCTCTTGAACATATCGACGACACTGACGATGGATTGGTAGCTTTAACCCCAAATATGGATGGTGTGACAGACCAATGGTGATGACCAGTGAACAGAACAACCCAACTTGGCTTGGATGCGGAAGGAAAGTGTCATGTTCAAGAGCGACTTGCTACCGATAAAGCTTTTTCAAGTTCTCTTCCCAATTTTTCCCAGTCATTGCTTACCAGTACCTCTTTATTTTTGTCAATCTTGAGGAGGATAACATATGCTTGTTTTATAATCTGCCCTTTGAGCGAACTTGTCACTATATTTTAGCGAGCCTAGCGATAGTGAAACTCGTTCTCGTCCATTTGGACGAGTTTGTCGCTATTCAGTTTTAACGAGTTTAACAACAAAGATAACTCAGTCCTTTTCAATTTTAGAGAGTCTGAAAGGGACGGAAAGGAGACTCCAAAGATTCTTTTTCATCATATAATCCCTTAAGTCTGAAAAATAGTAAAATAATACGAAAGGGATGAATTTTTTATAGTTTTAACGAGCCCAACAAGACAAGCGCTCGATATTTTTGTGTAATAATCCCTCAGGTCCAAAAAGATTAAAATCTAGAGGAGGGATAGCACTTCCGATGACTTTAACGAGCCGGAGAGGCTAATCTCTTGGCAATCTTTTCATATTTTATGAGTCAGTTGAAAATATCTTAAAGGAGACTCGTTTTCAAGGAACGAGTGATGATTTCAGGTAGCATCTGATTCTAGGTAAGGTTTGGAATTTTCAAATCACGACAGTGTCACAAGGATGACTAGTAGAATCACTCTTTGCAGATGTTCCTCGAAAGGGTAAACAATCAAATGGAGGTGAATGATCTGCTAAAAACAGAGTGGAGGTGATGATGAGAACACGACCAAGGCTCAAAAGCTGGTGATAAGGAATTCACAATGGTTATTTACTAGTTCATTTTTTAATGAGCTTAAACTCTGGGGGAAACATTTGCTCATGACTTATGTGTACTTTTTAACGAGCTTGAACCCTATGGTAACACTGCTCGCCAGTCGTATGATAAGGATGTCTCATTCAAGATGCCATTTTGAAGGGGTTTGCACCTTTTGAAGCTTTTCCCCAGATCCTTTCTTTATGCAAGCTAGGAAACGACCAGCCTTACGGGTTTAAAGGGTTAGAGGCCCTACAAATTTAAAAAATAAATGGTCACTCTTCGCTTGCATGCAGAAAGGTTTGCATGCCCCCAGGTATAGCAGAAAATTCCCAAGTTACCATGAAAGTTCCATCCGCGTAGCAGACAAAATGCTTCCTTGGCGATGTCTACCGAAATAGACAAAGGGGAGTGGTGTAGAGTTACTCCACTCACATAACTTTAACGAAGGTATCTTATTCCAGCCTAATCCCATTTTCCTATGAGGACGAGTGTGTCAGACTAGTCATATATCCTCCATGGAAACCTACTCTATACCCAAGTTTTTCCTGCCGAAACAGACCAAGGTGCATGCCCGTTGGGTTTCAGTCACATCCTCTTGAATCACTCGCACTCATCAAGTGGACGGACTGGAGATCGATGAGGCATTCCTTACGTCAAAAGACCATTTAGGGATGGCATTTGACTATTTGCGATGTGTGAACTAGGGAATGGCATTTGGTCTATGAGCTTGACCACTCTGCCTTCATGCGGAAAACACATTACTTTAAAGAGTGAGGAGACGACGGCTCCCATGCAATAAATATAGTCATGTCCAAGGAGTAGATTATAATCCAAGGGTCCTTGAACTACCATAACATTCATGTGAATAGTTTTCCTTCTCAAAGTAATGGCCACATTTGGAAGGATCTGTAATGGTCGACTGGTTCCTTTGTCGAAGCTTGTTAGATTTCTCATTTCAGGCAAAAGCGATGGTGAACCAAGCGCTTTCCAAGCAGTTGAAGAAAGGATACTCACAGAAGCCCCTTCATCGATGATGGTACCAGCCATGACCATTCTGTAAGCTTGTACAATGATTCGAAATGGTACACTAGCTGGTAAACAGGGTCTGCCTAGTAGATTCCACTCGAAGGAAACGACTAGGTTGCTTGGAGGTGGGACCAAGTAGATGGCTGGATATGACTCTGATGAAATTCCTTCCTACGATAAAGAAACGGGTGGACTGCCCCCAAGTTCATCAGAGTCTGTGTTTATGAAAAGAATTTGAACGGTGTCATTCTCTTTCTCTTCGGTGACGGTATCATTCGAAGATGAACACTTTGAAGGCAAGACTGGGTCAACTGCCATCTCGACCTTTTGACTTTCGTTTGGTATGGATTCAGAGGGTTCATTTTCAATGATAGACGCTTCGGCCGACCACAATGACAGGCCAGCTAGATTTTCAACCAGTGGTGGACTTGGCAAGAGTTTTTTATATCCAGGAGGGAGCCGTAGTAGGGAAGCAGGACGGTCATCCAAAACTTTTTTAGCTTCGTCAAGGAAGGGACAACGGTGGAAGGCGTGATTGCCTTCACACAATTTACAAGGAAATCTGGGATTCCTTTTCTTTCCAGGTGCTTCACTTTCACTGGTTGATGGTGTTCATTCAACATGATCATCAGAGGCTGACGACACCGGATTATGCAAATGAGGAGACCAGTCTCTTAAGATCCGTGGGATGCAGGACAATCTCGATGATAGTGGTCTCCATTGCAAATGACACAAGGAGATTTAGGTTTAGATGGTGCGGTGTGAGGATTTTCGCTAGATGACGCTTGGTTACCCCCTTTCGATTTTGGTTCCTTTTTCTTCTTTTCCTTTTTCTCTTTCTGCTTCTTCTTCTTCTCAGTTACTTGATTTTTAGCTTTATCAGCTTTATCAAGCGAAGAGGAAGGAGGAGAGGGAGAATCAGATGAAGTATAAGGTTGGTGGGCAACTTTAGTATCATCTAGTTGCTGACTTGACTCTTCAGGAATTACGAGATTCTGAATGACAGAGGTAGAGAAGAGCCAGACAGGAAAACCAATTGTCAACCCTGGAAGTGACAATGTGGCCATATGTGGTGCACCAACATCTCCCCAAGAGGAGAAGGGACTAGGATTTCCTCCAAGGGGAAATCCTGGGTTGGTAGACTCCATTTTCTCAACCTAAAGACCAACGAGGGAATTTGTGATGTTATTCTGATTAAAATAAATTTTAGACGCTTTGACACAACTTGTTTTTTCAATTTTAAAGAGTCGAGAAAAAAAAAAAGATGACTCTAGTCACCTTTGATTTTTAGTGAGCCTGAAGTGACAAGTGCTCAAAGGGCCTTTTCTTTTAAGGAGTCTGAAAAGGAGAAAAATAGACTTCTTTGGAGATATAGGTAGAGGGGATTACCAAACCAATCTTATAACTGCAGAATACGTTTTACGGTACGGTAGTCAATCTTCCTGAATGCTGTGTTCAGTGCATTTTGATCGATAGGGCGGCAGACACGGCTTCCTAAGGATAAAGGATGTAGCCTATTTTGGTATCCCAAAATATACTCGACAATATGCAGGAGCATAAGTTCGTACTGGCACTTGTCATTTCAGAGTGGAGGAATCACCCAACCAACAATGAAAACAATAGTTACCAGGTTTTACGATGCCGGAATACATCTCTAGCCTAGACCTCTAGATGTTGTGCGTTAGGTTCCAAAGCGTTGTTAAATTCATTAAATTTATTTTAAGTTGATCTTGCTTAAAAATTTTCCTTTCAGGTTCACCGCGTGATGTGTATACAATTCCAAGAATGCAGTCTAAGATGATAAACAAACGTTTAATCTTCTTTCGGCAATGAAAATCCTAGCTACTAAGGAAAGAAAGTTAATAATCTTTCAGCAAAGAGCATAGAGCACACGCTAAATACACCATCCTAAATCAAACCAAGCATTCTAAATGAAAATTCACGTGCATGTATTTGTTTTCAGCCTTCTTAATGTATGAATGATGATAAGAAAGCTAATTGCAAATCTGAATTATTTTCAAAACGACAATACTCAACAAATTTCTTTTCAAAATGAAGTGAAGGTAAGAGAGACACTTTGCGATTTCGAAATGAAAATTGCTTTTCGACACTTTAAAAACTATTAATTAAAATCATATACAACAGTAACTGTATAATCGACTATCAAGAATAATGGGATTGTCTTCTATGACTAAAAACGACAGCTACGACACTTTCAGATCAAGAAACGACAGTTCGACTATGCAACTTATTTGCAAAAGAGAACTGAAAATGGTGCAAAATACATAAAAACACTTACAATTCTGTGCACTATGGAGGTGGAATGATGTAAGAGAAGGGGGTTTTCACATAGATACACTGACCACAGACAGCAAAACTCTTGAATAGGACTGAAAATAGTGAGGAAAAAACCAAAGTATGAAGGTCAAGTTAACCTTCCCTGACCATCGCACTTGTCACACAGTGAATTCAGTATGCAGCGCACCTACTACACTCGGGAAGTGTGATTTATACATATTGCCTTGAAGGCAGGGTGCGATGGTACCAGTGCGAGACTTTAAACAAGTTTTTACTCACAATTTGCAATTCATTTCAGGGATTTAGGCCGAGTAAGTGATGTTCAGTATATGTAAATCACAGGGTTGATCTAAGGAGGTTACTAAAGCCACTACTTAGGGCAATTAGACTTGTTGGCCGGATAAATCGTTCTTACAAACAAGACCAATCTCCCTAGTATCTAATGATATCTAGCAACAAAGAGCACAAGCAAACCTATTTTTCTCTAAACATGTTTCAATTCATTAATGAATACTAAGAAGTGTAAAAGACCCTACCTCGGTCCAACGCTTGTTTGAGGCAGTTTTATCCCAACAGCTTCAAGCAGTTCTCGTTTAATAACCTGCATACACAAACAAGCACACATCAAATCATACCTGCGTATAACAAAACATGTTCATTATGAATATCAAGGAGCTCATAAAACAAACCATTAGAGACAGTTCATTGAGAAAAACAAACTTGATTGTATTAACTTTATGAATAAAATAACTTTAAAACCTTTGCTTGATGTTGCACAAGTCCTTTCCAGGGTCCAACAGGGGTTTCCTCTACTTTGAAAAGCCTCACTCACTTCCCAAATGACTTGAAAGGTATGTGATCTCTCTTCTCACAAGCTCAAAAAGGAAGCCTAGTTTTCAGCAGCATTTACCCTCAAGAATCTTCAGCTTTCAACCCCCTCTACAACCAGCCCAATGCATGAATTTATAGTGCAAATGGAGGAAGTTGCAGGTCCACCATTGAAGGGATAAGTTCCTCCTTCAATGGGATAAGCACCTCATATCATGGAGTTAGCTCCCTTAGTTATGGAACGGATGAACCAAGGTGGAGCGGACTTGCCAGCGTAATATTCCTTCTAGATGTGTCTAGAAGTGACCCAAGATGAGTTTTTAAGAATGAACTCACGCCTTTTTAACTTTTACAAGGGTTCGCACCCATTACTCAATATACAGAGCGGTCAGTTTTGAAGGAAATATGACCATTAGGTGCGGCACCGCAGGTAATGCTAGGAGAAAGTGCGAAACCAGGATTTGAGATATTTTAAGGTCTTTCTTCCATTTTCAAGGCTTGACATGAAGAGCTGAGGTTTAAGACTTGCAAAGGAGGTATGTATAAGTATTGATGGATTCACACAAATTGTAGAAAGTCATGGTGACAATTTTTTGTGTAACAGATTGCCCCCTAAAGTGCGAAGTCTGTAGTAGATGAGGATGGTTTTTGATCATCTAAGAAGAGTGAATGACTTTATCATTTCACAGATTTTCCTATGGATACCCCGATCGAACCTGTAAAAAAATTCAATGCAAAATATATATATGTGAACATATCATCGCTGAGGTACACATTCCCATACTCAGATCAAAACTGACTAAGAACTATCTAAAAACTGCTCTGATATAGGAATGATTTTGTATTACGTCACAAGTAGGAACACATGGACATAGTATGGATGCAGCCATCTGTTTATGAACAGTCCACTATATAATGATAACAAATTCCTCGCAGCCTGGATGGTGGAAACTAGATCCAGGGTCTTCATTTCTACATTCCGAACTAGTACGATTCTACCCATGTGAATGAATGTGTCGAAGTCGAACATGGGAGAAACCACTTGATACCAGTCAATGATGTAAACTGTTAACAAGTGTGAGAGGAACCACCAGTAATGTCAATGGCCCTCAAAGTACCCAGTACAATCCATGCGATGTGAATGAATGATTCGATGTCGAACATGTCACGGAATCCTTTGATCGAAGGTCAATGATGCAACCTGTCGTCAAAGGCGAGAAACCTGCCATTGAGGCATGCAGATTCCAAGGTACTGACGATTTCTAGATCATCTTTCTAGATAATGAGTTGGAGTCGATAGAAAGCGATCTGTCATAGGCAAGCCCATAACATGAAATCATAGATCAAGTCTGAAGAAATATATTTAGCAAGAACTAACTCAGGGGTGGTCAATGATGGATGACAAATATTTTGCAGGTGAATGGTTTATTTGCATAGACCTCTTGAACACGTAACAACACAGCAGATGGCTTGGTGACAATTGACCCAAAGTTAATACTCGGAAACTGGTTGAAGACTTTCAAAGTGGTTTGATTAACTGTTAGATAAAGGATTTCCCAACCCAGGTGGATAAAAGTGTCGTGTTCAAGAGCGATGGAAAGTTTTTTCAAACACAGAGTACAACAAACAGGTTCATTTTTCTCCTTTTCCCCCACCATTTCTGGCAAGTACCTCTTTATTTTTGACAAGCTTGAGGAGGATAACATTTGCTTGGTTATAAGCTCATCCTTCGGATGAGTCCAACTTAGTTTAAATTCGAACTCTAAGAAGGAGTGGTCCATTCCTGTTTGTAATTGAACAGGTCCTTTACTGTGAAATTTTAACGAGTCCAGTATAGGAGAAACTCGGTGTTTTTCATTTTTAGAGAGTCTGAAAAAACTAAAGAAGACTCTAGGATTTGACTTTTTCGTAAATTTGTGTCTCCCAAGCCCGAAAAAGTATAAAATAATACTTGAGAGAACGGCTTGATCTTTTACGACCAAGGAGTACTTTTCGTTATTAGTGTCTTTGACCCGAAAAAGTAAAAAAACGACCAAGGACACGTCGTTTTATAACCAATATCGAATTTGAAACGACAAAAATAAATCTTTTTATGTTTTTATGGTCGGAAAAGAGTTGTAAATCGACCGTCTTTTAATTTCGTTTTAATGAGTTTAAAAGAAAAACTCGGCAATCTTTTCGTGTTTTAGGAGTTAGAAAAGGGCTTAAAAGGTGACTCTGGTTGAAAATGATAGATTTAGCCTGAGTAATCTTGTTATCTTGCACAAAAACACAAACATTACTCATACCTGCTTGAAAGAGATAAAAATGTCGCAATAATACCTTTTTAAAGTGAAACATAAACAAATTTGAAATTTATTTACTCAGAAAACATATAAAAAGGGGGTTTTACCATTCATTTTTACCATTTGTGATTTGGGTGAGGAAATAGTGCTTTTGCTCTGAAAACTTCCCGAGAGGATTACGGAAAATCCAACCGTCGGAATCGGACGCCGTCTTCACCAGGTAATCCACATCATCCTCCTCTTGTTTTTTAACTGTTTAGTTTTTCAATTTGGTCTTTTATTCCGTTTTTTAGGAGGGTTTTTGGGCGAAAAACCCGCGCTCGGGGTATGCAGGCTCACCACTGCGAACCTGCGGACCCCAACTTTTTCTCCATTAAGAAAAAGCTCAGGGTCTGCACCTTCCATGTGGACAAAGTGTGGTCCCACGCACTGTGTCCAACAGGAAGGGTGCGGGCCCCGCCGCGAGGGTTTTTAACCCAAAAACTCTCAAAAATAGACCAAAGAAAAACGATTCTAGCATTCTAATTGATCTTTTGGCTTGATGTAGGTAGTACACCATGCTAGATTGGCGCAAACGAGAGCACGAGGATGTGGATGCGGCCGCATGGAATCATCAACCTTCGCTTGATGCTTTGAGGGCGTGCGGACTGTACAAATACAGGGCCATTCCTGGCATGAGGGCTCAGGTGGATTTCTTACAGTGGATGGTTGATAGGTGGAACGTCCAGGACCAGTGTTTCTTCATTGGTGGCCACCAGCTCGAGATTGAGCCGACGGATATATACTTTTTGACTGGTTTGCCTAAGAGAGGCATTGACTTGACCCTGTTCGGGGCTAGGGCGGGTGGCTAGTCCGTCGATAGTCTCTGATTAGAGTACTGCAATAGCCAGTCTAGAGACAAAGGGATAGACATAAAGACCATATCCCTTCCTGAGCTCAAGGTGATTGCATTCACTGTTACTAAACTCTGCGAGGCTGCCGCGTTACATATTGCCACCGGATCCCAGATGCATATGGCAGTCGATTGCTTTTAGGGCACCGTCTTCAACTGGTGCGATGCTGTGTTGGCCAATGTGAAGGGTCAATTGACCAGGGCCAAGAACGGACGAATGAAGAATTTTGGTTATGGAGCTTTAGTTGTGAGCTTTGGCCTGGAGAGGATTCCTATGCTCATCCCGCAACACCTTACAGTTGGAGTTGGGCATCCCTGAGAGCCCAGACTGATGCGATGGGTCGCTGTCATGGCCCGTCATCCTGACGAGGGGACCGAGGTCATCCGGTTCAAACCTGAGTTTTTCCAATGGTTGGAACACTAGGTTTTTTCTATCGAGGATTTTCCTTATGCTGGGATTGACTTTCGTGGAGACCCAAACATGGCTCTTCCTCCAGGAGAGCAGTGGGACAACTCAGGTAATCATTTTCAACACTTTCCTAATGTTAATTTTTAATATTTTTATATCGTCTCAAAACTGATAGCAATAATTTTTAAAATGCAGATGTGGGTCCATAGTGACCAGCCACTCTCCGGCCTTTCGAGAGAAAGCAACCAATTGCACCAGCTCCAGCCCCACAGGACGAATCAGCAGAGACCTTGGCCGAGTTGGAGAGTCACCTAGAGTGCTTGACAGGGGACATTCCCGAGACTAGCATAGACAGCATCCCTCGTCGGCTTCAGCGCTACATGATTGGAGTCCCCAGACCTTTTAGGAGGTTCCTTTGTAAGGTGGCCCGTGCAGTGGTTTCGTATCGAGATCATCACTAGTTATGGGGTGATCACTTATGTAGTCACATGTGACATTTTTCTTTTTGTACCTATCATTTTTGCCGATCATAAGGTGTTTTTCAACCTATGATCGAGGACGATGTATTTTTTGACACACTTCTATATATATATGATATCGTTATTACTGGCTTGTCTTGTTACATATGTTATGGAATGTTTTTTTAAATTTACTTGTATGATTATCGCACATGTCTACTTAACACTTGAGAAGCAATTGCATCTGCTAATGTATTTAAAGATCTTGGAATATGCTGATATTCAATGTAATCAAATTCACGTTCCAAGAGACGCACTCTCAAAAATAATCTTAATAAAACTGGATTTCTAATGGCGTATACTCTATTAAGCTGTAATACAACGAGTTCAGAATCTAACCTCACTATCAAACTCCGAATCCCAAATGAAATAGATTTAGATGATAACTCAATCACTGCACTATACTCTGCAATGTTGTTTGTTGTTTGACAGAGGCTTACCCCATGCATAGATATCAACTTGTCAGAGGGTGAATAGATAACCCAAGCTGCGGAAGAAATATTCCGTGTACTACGACAAGCACCATCAACAAAACCAATGTACGTTTGGAGAGGCGTCGACATCTGTGACATCAAACGTAAAACCAAGATAAGCAGGAATAACGACGAAAAACTCACTCTCTAAGCTAAGCACACTTTAATCTAAAACAAACCAGCTAGAAGGAAAAACTAACCTAAGTAAAAAATCTCCACACTCATTTTAAGCATAATACCTCTTCAGGTAAAGACCATTTCTAGGTTTACCTAAAGAGACCCCATCAAAGTCTACCAATTCATAGGCCCCTTTCACTAGTTTACGCTTGACGACAAAGGGACCATGCCACATAGCCACAAATTTTCCAGCACCTAATTTATCATTTGCTTGATCGTACAAAAGGACTAGATCTCCTTCCGAAAAATTTTGAGGGGTCACATTTCGATCATACTGAGCTTTAATACGTTTTGCATGAGATTCGATCACTAATGCATCATCGCGGCGATCCTCATCTAGTTGAGCCAAGTATAACAAACGTCTTTCCTCTTCGGAAGTAGCTGGAAGTAACTCGATGGCCATTTGCAATGACGAGATTTCGCACTCAATAGGTAACACAGCTTCCAATCCATAAACTAGTTGGAAAGGAGTGAACCTTGTTGATGTTTTAACTGAGGTTCGATACGCCCACAACGTTGAATCCCAATGATTCGTCAGATCATGGTGACGAGAACTTTGTTGATGGCTTCAACCAGGCCATTAGCTTGTGGATAATAAGGAGTTGAACTGTCATGATGCAAACCAAGTTGGCCTGTAAGTTCTGTCATCATAACGTTTCGAAAATGACGCCCTTGATCAGTGATAATCACTTATGGAACACCAAACCTAGCAATGATATGATTGAATACGAAAATCACAGTTGTTTTGCCGTCTACCTCAAATGTAGGCATTGCCTCGGCCCACTTAGTAAAATAATCTACCACAAGGATAATATACGCATGCCCCCTGGCTGAGTGAGGGTTACATGTAATAAAATCGATACCCCATTTGGCAAAAGGACCAACGACAATTATAGGGTGAAGAGGAGCAGGTGGAGCGCGCATCTTTCAATCAAAAATTTGGCAGTTGTGGCATTTTGGGACCACAATAATACAATCTTTAAACATAGATGACCAAAAATAGCCAGCATGCAATATCTTTTGGGCAGTAGCATACCCAGACATATGACCACCACACGCTCCAGAGTGACAGTCATTTAGGACCTTTTCAGCTTCCTCATGAGTCAAACAACGTTGAAAAATAGAGTCCGCCCCACGACGATAAAGAGTATCTCCAATAATTTTGAATTGTTGGGACTGGAATCGGATTTTTCGATGGTTTGATCGTGAAATATCTGGCCAAAAGGTTTGGGTTTGGAGATAAATGATGATATCCCCATACCACGGATCTAAAGTGCTGATTAGAAAGAAGGATTCGTCCGCAATGGGCTCCTTCGCCATAGTTTCCGTGTCAGCACGCGGGAAGTCACACATTAATTCCGCAAAAACTAAATATTTCTTTGACTTAGACTTCTCAAACTCCAAGTCGAACTCCTGCAGGATGACAATCCATTTGGAGTACTTGCCCCCTAGCAATTGCTTGGTCAAAATGTAGATCATAGGGTTGCAATCGGAAATAACTGTAGTTTTGCGTAGTAAAATGTAATGATGAAAACGTTGGATAGCTTGAACAGTTGCCAATGCCAATTTCTCCACATGTAAGTATTTTAGCTCAGTTGGATTTAACGTGCGACTAAGGTAATATATCACATGTTCAGTAGCGAATTCATCTTCCTGAACTAACACCATTCCGATGGTGGAATAGGAAGCGATGAGATACAAGAAGTAGTCCTGGTTGTATTTGGGAGGATGCAACAATGGTGCATGGGTCAACGCATGTTTTAGCGCATCAAAAGATTTCTCAGCTACCTCATCCCAAAAGAATGAAGTATTCTTCTTCAAGAACCGGGTTAAACCCTTTGTGATCTCGGCGTAGTTAGGGATGAATCGACGTAAAAATTTTGCTTTCCCTTGCAAACTTTGGAGTTGGCGAAGACTCGAAGGAGGACGCAATCGGATCATGGCTTCGACCTTCGAGGGGTCGACATGAATGCCAACTTTCGAAACAACAAATCCCAGTAATCGACCTGTTTCAATACAGAACACACACTTGTGGGGATTCAACCTAATCTGATAATGCCGACATCTTATAAAAATTGCTCGTAAATGGATGAGATGATCAGCTCGATGTAAGGAATGAGCAGAGATTCTGCGAAACCAGAGATTCTGGGTTTGATCCCTAGTGGAGTCGCCATTTTGTCACACGGAATGAGTCGAGGTTGCGGACAAGATTGACCTTCCTAGTATCTACTGATATCTAGTGACAAGCAAGCCAATCAAAAACTATCTTTCTCTAAATATGCGAGTAAAATTAAGGCAAACAAGTGTTTTTAGGCCTACCTGGGGTCCAATGCAAGTTTGTGGAAACCTCGCTCCCTCGCTCCAAATGAGCTTCCTTGAAGTGTAATTCTGCAAACACAAATAAGCAGACGATTAAATAGCACCTGAAAAGCCAATATTATAAAGCATATTCATCATAATGATCAAGGAGATTATGAAACAAACCATAAGACAATTTGTTGAGAAAAATGAATCAAATTGTATTAATTCAAATGAAGAACTTTACAACCTATGCCTTGATGCTGTACAAGCTCCTCCTAGGGTCTGGAAAGAAGTCTCCTCTACTTTCACAAGCTTCACTCACTTCCTAATGAAACCAAAAAGGTATGTGATCTCTCCTCTCAAGTTTAACTAGGAAGTCCCAATTCCATCAGCATTTACCCTCAAAATGTTCAGCTTCTAACCTCTCTAGCAACTGACCCAATGCCTTAATTTATAGTGCAATGGAGGGAAGTTATTAGGTCCTTCTTCAAAGGGATAAAGCCCTCCTTCAAAGGGATAGCTCCTCCTATCAAGGGATTAGCTCCTTCTCTTTTGGGATGCATGAACCACCTTGGAGCGAACAATCCATGTCAAAATCCTTCTAGAAACATCAAGAATTAACCCAAAAGTGTGTTTTTTAGGATAAACTTGCGCCTTTTTGACTTTTACAGGGGTATGCACCCACCCCTTTACAGACAGAGCATGCAGGTACGTAGGTAATATGAACAAAGGGTGTGGGTCCACAGGTAAAAGTAGGAGAAAGTATGAAACCAGAGTAATATTGATTTTCAATGTCTTTCTCTCATTTGCAAAGCTTGACATGAAGAGTTAAGGTTTGAGACTTGCTTAGGAGACTAGTATAAGTGATGATAGACCCATACTGACTGCAAATAATCATGGTGACGATATTTTTGCATAACAGATTGTCCCCTAAAGTGCGAAGTCTGTAGTAGATGAGGATTTCATTTATCATTTAAGAAGAGTGAAGCACTTTATCATTTCGAGGATTATCTAGTGGAGAGCCCGGTTGGAACCTGTAAAAACATTCAAGTGAAAAATATATATATGAGATCATATCATCGCTGAGGTAGGCATTCCCATACTCAGATCAAAACTAACTAGAAAACTAACTACTGCTCTGACATAGGAACGATCTTGTAATACATCATAAGTATAGACACATGTAGACACAGTATGGACGCAACCATCTGTTTATGAATAGTCTACAACATAATGAATACAAAATTCCTC
>APFE031624829.1:150376-170749 GCA_000404065.3 Pinus taeda | reverse complement strand
TTTTTTTAATGGTGAATCTCATTACTATTTATTTAATTCATATACCTTAATCTTATTAATTCTTATTCATATATATTCTCCTCAATTCGTAAATTTTTTTAATTATCTTTGTATTTATCCCTTTATTAGGATGAGTATTACTATTAGAATAAATTGGTAAAGTTCCTTATTAATTTTTTTTTACACCAATCTAGACATTTAATTCAACGAAGAAATTATAATTCATTAATATACTACTGTCATAATGATAAGAAATCGAAGAACATAATACTATATAAACTAAAGGCTCCTATTGCTAGCCCAGAAAAACTTACGCTAAACCACAAGGAAAGTCCCGTTATCTAGGAAAGGGGTCAAAAGAGACACTTAAAAATAGAAACCCACCAAAAAATGGGGAGGATAAAGGGACCATGAAACCCAAGAGAAGAAGGAATGAGGCGGCTAGGAAGACAGGGCTAGGATCCAGCAACTGATAATCTTCTAGCCATCGTCTCTATTAAGATTTTTAGGCCTTTTTTCAATCTTCAGGGCCTCTTTAAACTTCCGATGGTGAAACTGCGCAACCTTTGCAATGACACGAGCCTCTTCAATACAGACATGATGCTTAGTCTTCTTGGCATACTCTGCAAGGGTTGAGGACTTGGCTCTTCCATGCCTTAAGTCTGTCGAATGCTCGTTAATCCTTTGATTAATAGATCAACCAGCCTCACCAATATATGGTGTCCCACAGGAACATTGAATAACATAAATTCCCTTCATGTCTTTCGGATCGATAGGATCTTTCATAGACCTAAGGGAGCCACGGATGGTATTAAGAGGTCTAAAGGTTGCGGGAACATTATGCTTCTTTAGAATCTTGACAATCTTGTCAGTGGTTCCTTGGATGTAAGGCAGGTGAACCCCTGTGACCCGATCGTTAGGATCTTTATGAATTGAAGGCTCTTTATGGGCCTTGAGGAAGGCTTTTTGTCCTAGGTGTCTACTGTAACCATTTTTCACAAAGACATCTAGGAGATGAGCCTTCTCCTTTTCCAAGCTCTTTTCATCAGATATTCTCACAGCACGGGTAGCAAGCATGCTAAGAACCCCTAACTTCTGAGCGGGGAAGTGATGGGAGGAAGCATGCAGATATCGATCAGTATGCGTTTTCTTCCGAAAAACCTGGTGAGAGAAGGAACCATCCTCATTCTTCGAGATGAGAACATCCAGGAATGGAAGACATCCATCGACTTCTTTTTCCATAGTGAATTTAATGGTGGCAGACTGGTTATTAAGATGACTGAAGAAAAGATCTAACTCATCAGGACCATGAGACCAAACAACACCCGTGTCATCTACGAATCTTTTCCATAGCTTCGGTAAGAGACGAGAGGAGGCCAAAGCTTTGGACTCAAAATCCTCCATAAAGAGATTCGCAACAACTGAGGACAAGGGGGAGCCCATGGAAACTCCGCAAGTTTGCTCATAGAACTCTCCTTCGAAGCTGAAAAAGGTGGAAGTCAGGCACAACTCAACCAACCGAGCAGTATCAAGGTCAGTAAGCTTGTTAATAACCTCCATGGCCTCATTGATGGGAATACAAGAGTATAGGGAGACCACGTCGAAACTTACCAGAATATCCTCCGGTTCAAGCTTAATCCTCTTAAGGTCACTAATAAATGAAGCAGAGTCTTTAACGTAAGACTCTGTGTGACCAACAAAGGGTTTCAGCTTCACTGCGAGGAACTTGGCAAGGAGGTAAGTCGGACCACCTATAGTATTGACAATGGGTCTCAAGGGGACCCCTTCCTTGTGGACCTTTGGAAGGCCATAGATCCTAGGTGTAATGGGGTTGCCCTCTATGAGTTTTTGGGACAAAGGATTAGTGGAATTACAAGATTTGATCGCAAGAGCGACCGCTCTAGAAACCCTTTTCAGAGGATTTTAGAGAGTGTTTTATAGATCCCACTATTGCAGAGATGATCAAGCATCTTATTTATGTAATCCTTTCTGTCCAGAATGATGGCAGCTCCTCCTTTATCATCTTTGAAGACCACGATATCCCGATTCTGGTTTAAGGCCTTCAGAGCCTCAAACTCAGCCCTACTAATATTACTCCAGGGAGGTTTTTCCCTCCTCAGGGCCACAACACAATCTTGCCTAATCGTGTCTTTAGTCTTACCAGGAATGTTCCTTATGCCAAATTCCACATCGCAAATGATGTCTTCAATAGGAATTTTTCTAGGCGCTAAGGCAAAATTAAGACCCCTTTCTAAGAGACTGAAGGCAGAAGGGGGAAAGGAAAAGCTTTACAAATTGATCACATTATTGCCCGGAGAGTGAAGACTCGAAACACCTCCAAGGCTACCCTTATTATTACCAATTTTATTAAAGTTACTATCCCTAACAGCTCCCTCATAACTATTCACATGATTATTAATAAAATCATTATCTTCATTCCTATCAAGAATATTATCACAATTTTTATTTACCCTACTATCATACCTACTTTCACTATTATAATATCCATCATTAATGTCATAATACCTATTATTAATCTCCTCACCATAATCACTATTACTTATATTATCCATATTAGCGTTATTAGCATTAGCCCTATAGTCTACCCGAACTATCTCATTGCTACCAATCAAATTGCATTTATTATAAATCTCGTTATTATTATTAATAAGACCACTGATACACCTAGCACTTTTACCAATTTTCACAACGCTACTATTCGAATCATACTTATAAATCCCGCTATTATTCTTAATAAAACCAACAACACGCTTACCATAGCATAGACCCACAGACTTACTAGTGGAAACCCGCTCACCTGAATTCTCATTGTCCAAAACTGCAGGGACCCCTACACCAATGGCCGCCAGCTCGCCACCTCGCTCAGTCATCGTAGACACGACCTGATCCTCACAGTTCGGAGACCTGCCATTCTGATCAGAGGCCGAGAAATCCATAGCCATCACAATCGATCGAGATGAGTTAGGTTCATACGACGCACTGCGAGGTTGAGAGCCCGAACCAACGTCGACTGAGGGTGGAGAGCGGTCCAGATTTTTGCATGGCCTGGATTCATTGCCACCCTCAGTGCTGGGAGAACTGGATGATAACCTTGACATTTTAGAGCTCAGGGGGAGGGCGGATTAGAGCCCATCGATGAAGCGGCACTTAAAACCCAAGACTGTAAGAAAGAAACTTGGTTAGATGAGACCCGATTGCTCCAATGAGGGTCAGAAGCTAAACTAGAGCCCAGAGCTGAGCGCTTGGCAAGCTTAAGAAACTTGGCCAACTTCTTGAGCTTCAGTAACTCTTCCAAACGCTGGGAATTTAAAGTAGAACACGCATCGATCCTTGCCCAGAGGGGCGCGGGGAAGAGTTTCGAAAGTTCTAGATGAGCAGCCAGAAGAAGCCGAGAAAGACGATCCAGATTCTTCCTTACTCTGCAAATTTCAGACTTGACTAACCCTAAGCTTGCCTTCAGAAAAACGCCAAGATTCCTTGGGGTATTGAGTACATGCTTAATTCAAGCAAAGCCAAGAATAACTGAGGAATCCCTGCATCGCTTAAGAAATGCCAGATCAGACTTCAACTTTGTGACCTGCATGCATGCTTGCTCAAAACGATGAACATTCTTTGCAGTGGCTTCCCCGTGCAGGGAAATTATTAAGGAATTTAGACTTCTGTGATCCATAATCTTGTTTAGAGAATAATTTCGGCAAAATCACATAAAAAAATCATTTGTTGACGTGTTTTGAACCAACCAGTGGGAAAATCTCCCCGATGATGTCCAAGCCCCATTGTTGGAATGGTTCTTCCATTACAATAGGCTATAGTGGGACTACTGATCTTCATTTTCTATCGGCACATATCTAACAGACCAAACACTTACAGGCATAGGCATGTGCATCTTTGAATAATGTAGGCCAGTAGAAACCAACCCACATGACCTTGTGAATTTCTGTGTTTTCTAAGAAGTGAATCCCATCTGGTCTGTTATGGAGATCATGTAACACCCTTTTTGAATCTTGTGCACACAGGCACCTGAGAAAAATGTCGTTGTGATGTTTTTTGTAAAGCATTCCTTGCACCAACTAGTAAGATAAAAAGTTTAGTAGGAGTTCCCTCTTCTGCCACTTGGAGAAGTGAGAGGGAATGGTGCCATGCTCAAGGTATTGGTGCATGTTTGTGTACCAATAGTTTCCATGCAAAGTGGGGTGATGTTTGCTCAAAATTATACATTTCAATTTCTTGCTTCTAGCAATGAGCTCTTCTTCTTCCTCTTGTGCATGTACTGCTTCCACTTCTCATTTGTAAAGACCGTGACCCTTTATGGTGTGAACTTGCTTGATGTCAAGGTCATACTCTTGCAGTCCAGTCATACATTTCACCCACCTCTCACCTAGCTCTTGTTGAACAAGAAAGTGTTCTAACAATGCACAAAGAGTATGACACAAAGACATTGTAGTCTTTTTTCAAGAGGTAGGGTCTAAAATGTTTAACGCCTTGTATACATCCTATGCTTGTTTTTCCATGGTGGGATAGTTCAGTTTAGGTCCTTGTAAGCTTATTCTCATGAAAGAGATGGGTCATTCATTGTTCAACTTGTATTTCTGAGTGAGCACAGTAGCGAGTGAAGTATTAGAAGAAAACATATAGACCAAGAAATATTTGTTGATGTTTGGGCTATACAGTGCACTGGCCTCTAATATAGCTTTCTTATTCCAGGAAAATGCTTCCTTTTCCTTTTTCCCCCAACTATAAACTACGTCCTTCTTGGTCATCTCTTGAATGGGTTTGACAATCTGCACATAATCAGAGATGAGCTTTTTGAGGAAGTTGATAGTCCCCAGGAAGGACTGCATAGCTTTCTTGTTCATGGGATAAGGAATCTATGTGTTGGTCTAGACTCTGTCTAGATATAACTTGATCCCACTCTTGCAAATGATGTGCCCAAGGAGGTTACCCTCAAACACTATGAAGACCCTCTTCTTGGGATTCAAGGATATCTCGAAATTTCGACATCAGTCAAACATTTTCTTAAGATGGAATATGTGGTTTGACCATTGTCTAGAGAAGACTATCATTTCATCAAGGTAGACCACTACATTTTTTCCGATGAGACCACGTAAATAAATGTCCACTACACATTGAAATGTAGTGCCTACATTTACCAACCCAAATATAATTCTACGACAGGAGAACTTACCCCCCTTGGTCTGGAATAATTTATTCAGACTGTCAGGCTCTGCTACTAGAACTTGATTGTATCATGAGAAACCATCTAGAAAACAGAACATACTTTATCCAAATATTGTTTGTAATATGTACTCCATAGATGGCACTAGGTAGTTATCTTTGTCTGAGGCACAGTTCATATTTCAAAAATCAATGCACAGGCAGATCTCCCCAGACTTCTTCTTGACATGGACTAAGTTTGAAATCCATGTGGAATGAAGAACCTTGTAAATGATCCAAGCATCCAACATTTTAGTCAATTCTTTTTTAATGAGGGACTGAAGCAATGGATGCACCTTTCTTAGCTTCTGCTGAAAAGGCTTGGCCCCTTCTTTGATTGGAATAAAATGTGCTGGACTATTCACGAGTCATATGTTTTCAAGTCATCATATGTCCATATGAACACATCACAGTACTATTTGAACAAGAGGACAAAAGTTTTCCAATCTTGTAGTGTGAAACATGTACCAATACTCAAAAGCTTTAGATCTTTGTCAGTTCAAAGGTTGATCTGTTTGTACAACATTCTGGAACTGTGGGTTTTGGCATTCAATGGCCTCTAAAAACTATTCTGCAATTCATACACCTTTTCGAGTGATACGATATCCTTGGGGATGAGGTTACCTTTACTATCATCAGTTGCACTTTGTAGAGACTACTCATGCTCGTCTTTGTCTATCATTGTGTCCTTGAAGACATCAGCGTTGGCCATGAAATAAAGTATCTGTTGATCATCATCAAAAACATGTAAATTAGTCATATTATCAAGGATATATGGCTTATACAAAATTTCAATAGAAAACTTGTCCCTAAGTGGTGTCATCCTAGCAGCTGCATTTGCCAAAGCATTTGTAGCTGCATTACACATTCTTTGTACATAAATGACATTGAAATCTTGGAAGTTAGAGATAATTCACCATACCTCTTGTTGGTAACTCATAAGATGGGGTGAAGCACAGCGTATGGTGTTACATACTTGACGTACCATGATTTCTGAATCACTTAACACTTTAAGCACAACAATATTAAGGTTGATGGATTTCTGTAAGCCAAAAATGAGTGCTTCATACTCAGTGATGTTGTTCGTGTACTCAAACTCCAAGTGGATAGAGACTAAATATTTCCTTTGCAACAAGTCTATCAAAACACAATCGACTCTAGAGCCCTTATGTGTCCTGGATTTGTCAAAGTATAAGGTCCACATATTATCTGTAGAAGGATTGGTTGTCACACTAGTACTACTATATCTACTGCTATCATTGTTACAATCTATGGTACAAGTTTCATTTTCACTAGTTGGGTAAGGAGGGAGACCCAACTTTCTGTCTGGTGGGCTTGGGGTTGGCTGTGCGAGATAACACCCCAGCAACATTTCCAGAAATTAATTACCGAACATAAGTTCTGTGAAAGGAAATGGTTCATTTCCACCATTCAAGGGAGTAATGTTATGCTTCATGTATCTTTCTGACAACACCCAGATTTGTTTTTTTTTTCCCTTTTCCGAAGGTCATAAGTGTGACTAGTTTGTGGAAAAGTATCTGTGCATCTTGTTGGACCAATATCTATCGAGAAATAAGCCATATGCTTCTGGGATGTCCACAATAACAATGTTAATGCATCGATGAACTCCCCTATCAAACGATAACGGGATGATCACATCCTAAAGTTCTCAATGGTTGGCACACATGTTTTGTCAAGTTGGATGATCTTCACAGTTGTACAACTCTATTGAGCATTGATCCACTTAGCAATAGAGAGTGGAATTACATTGACTGATGTGCCAAAATCAACCAAAAAGTTGTGGACATTGAAGTAAAATATTTTGAATGATAGAAAAAAATGGTGGGCAGAGCGATTTCACTTCTTCCATGTGACGCACGTTGAGCACAGATGTGATTATGTTGGGAGACTTGGTTGGTCCCTTGATGGAAGAGGCAATGCTATTTGTGGAGGTTTTCCCAATTGCATGCAAAAAAAATATCCCACTGACTCATGATATTGGTTAACTCATAACAAGAGATGTTCGCACGAGTCTTTTCATGTCTTCAACAATGTTGGAAGCCAAAGTGGGAAGACTCACCGAGATGTTCGGGGGTATATGTGTGTTTGGGTTTCCTATGGGCTACTTTTGTCTTTTTTGCTCAGGGAAGTACTTTTAGCTGTAGTTATCTTCCCTAACATGCTTTGTGTTTTCTATGTTGACCTGACTGATGGATAAACTATTATGAGTAGATGTTGTCTTACTTTTTCTCTCGGTATCTCAAAAATAGTGGGGACCCCTTGATTACTCAAATTGTATTGATTTATTGCTTTGGGGTCAGATGGTTGCTTGGAGGCTCCTTCTCAATGGTGCTCTGCTGGGTAGTGCAAGAACATTGATACATTTTAATTACATGCCCAACACTTGGAGCTTAATTAGATGCAACATCTTCTTCTTCATCTTCATCCTCAGTCCAAGCCTTCTCACTTGTTACAAATTTATCGTTTAACTGTGTAGCTGGAGAGCTCATTCCTTGGTTCCATTCAAGGTAAGTATACTTTGAATGTCATTTGCCATGGAACTTGCAATAATGATCTGTCATGATTTCATCCAGGCCATGCACAAGGTTAGAGTCTTGCGTAATTTTGGCTGGGTGACTATTGTTGCTACCCAAAGTTAAGCTCTTCTTCTATGCAAATCTGGGAGGCTTCCTATTCATGGTTGTCTCGCTCGTCCATGCTTGAGTTTGGAAAATTTAGTTATCAAGGACTTGATGAGATGAGTAAGGCTTTCAATTTCACTTGCATTCTTTTCCTTTGCCTTACTCATTGTATTATGAGACCTCATAACCATATATTCGGAGTCCTTAGCTGATTCGTCATCTACAATGACTCTAATAGCACAAGTCTTTCTCCATAGAAATTGCCTCTTGGAAATTTTCCAATAGCGTTGGCTTTGCAACTCGCTTGACAAACTACACAATACTAGTTGGTAGTATAGACATATAGTAGCAACTGTGATGGATTCTTGAGGTTATGAACATTTTCAAGATACAATTAAACCTCTAGTTAAAATATTTAACTTTTTCTTTCTACTCCATCTTGAGACTACCCAACTCTTTTAGAAACATGGCATGGTTTTTGTCTTCAGCAATATTTTCAAGGAAAATTCTCTTGAACACCCCCCGATTCTGAATGGAGTTCACAGGAAGGCTATGGTACCATACAACTTCTCTAACATCCAAGGTACATGGAAAAAGTCTACATAAAACATCGTCATAACGTACCTCGAGTGTTTATGGATGTAGGTAGAACATGTCTAGATGATATTCCACCTTCACTGCTCTATCAAGGTCATATTTTGTTAATAGCTTCATTGCATGTCGAAATATTTTGAAAGACACCTGGGAGTGCTAATGGGCCCTATGTCATCTATTCTATATTTTGGTCAGCCATGTTGTCCTCTTCTTCGTCATCCTCATCCTCTTCTGAATTTGATGGTTCAAACTCTAAATTTGTTGGTTTGTCTCCATGTCTACCTCCTCCGCTGCCTTCCCCTTCGCTACCTCCACTAGAACTTGAGCCTAAGAGTAAGAGGCTATCTTATTCTCCTTCTTGAAATACTCGAGGTTCCTCTTCTTTAAGCAACTTCTACCAGATCTTCAAGAGTGGTGAGGATTGCTTCTTCCATATATGATACTACCACTCCTATGGGAGTATTCT
This sequence comes from Pinus taeda, assembly GCA_000404065.3. Taxonomy (NCBI): domain Eukaryota; kingdom Viridiplantae; phylum Streptophyta; class Pinopsida; order Pinales; family Pinaceae; genus Pinus; species Pinus taeda. Next base: position 161,812 of record APFE031624829.1, on the reverse strand, counting down.
TTTTCTTAGTTTGTGAAAAGGGAAGAGTTTACACTCTTGGAAATAGCCCAACATCTTTAGAAAATTGATGGGCGATGGGACAAAAAGTGTAGATGTGCTGATATGAAATTTCTCGTTTGGGTTTAGGAGGTGCAGAATAACCAACTTCAAAGTTGCGCATAAGGGAGAGAGAGTTCGTGTTACTTCCTTGACCACATGATAGATAACTGGGGTTGGTAGGACATTCAACCATGGACTATTGGTGGCCCTCTTTCTAACACTAGAAATGTTGACGGTGTTGAACCTGCCAACATTCAAGAGATCTCCCTGGTATGAAGTCCCAACTAGAAATCACACTATTTGGTATAGGAGTCTGATCTGGTACAATGGCCTAGTTTCCATTATCTTAGAGATTTTCCTTAGCTCTTGTTGTTCAACACATGTGAGTGTTATTCTTGTATCTTCAAAAGAGAGGTGAGTATGCCTGGCGAGTGCATAATGTAACTTCTATCTTGGTTCTCTTTCTGTAAAGGAGAGGGTAAAAGTGAGCCTCTAGATGAGAGGTAGTAGTACCACCCAAGGAGAGACACACGTGAAACAACAAGGGTGTGACCAACATCCAGTGGAGTATTCCATAGCGGATGCGACAATCATTAAAACCAAAGTGAAAAAATCCTTTTTCATAGAGAAGCATCTTAATCCAAAGATTCAGACATCTTAAGAGGTTACCTTGTGGTCCTTTGAAAAATATTTGTTCTGCTTCATTGTAGGACACAATCGAGTCTACCACGAACTTGGTAAGGAATCCTCCCAAAATGATATTGATCCTGAAATCAACAGCTCTTGAGATATTGTTGTTGGTGTTCTTGATTCTTTGTATTAATTTAGGATTCCACTTTTTAGGTTCGTCTCCCTTAAAGTAGTCATTCCTTTTTTTCAATCTTGATAACCACTCGTATAGCCCGATGTGAAATGAACCAAAGGATATTTCTTATTGATATTCAAAGATATACTTATCCAACCACCTTTCAGTTGATAAACAAGGGTTTCAATTTTCTTTCTCTGCAAATTCTCGTTCCTTTTGTTCTACCCACTCTTGGATTTCTTTCTTTAATGGATGCCAAAACATATCCCTCAAATAGATCCCAGTCCCAGCAATGAAAGCATTTTTTGGCTTAGCTGGGCTTGACCCAGGTTCAAGGTGTATTGTGCACCAACAAAACCCTCAACCACTGGCCTTCTCATTAATGACTTGCAAGCAAATTGCAGTCTCACTCGAAGTGATTATGGGAGGTTGGAGAACTAGTTTTCTGCAGCCTGAGGGATAGTGTGTTGTGGTACCCTTTTATTTTCTTATGTTTTAACACTTATCTACTACTTCACATTCATAAAACACTTCGCACTTATACTTTACTTTGCAGAATTGCAGTCATTAATTACACATATCATAAACATTCATAAACTTTACAATACTGAAATAAAGTGTAGATAATAAGAAAATAAGCACATGTCGACATAGATTTTACCGTGGTTCATCCCAACATGGGACTACATCCACAAGAACGATTGCTTATATTATAAAATTTGTACAACAAATAGTTCTTTCCTCCACACACAGTTGTAGGGCTTCTGTGCACTAAGTTGGAGATGCTCCGTGCACTCACTTTTAGACCCAGGCCTCTGCGCACACAGTTGTGGAGCCTTGCCCTTTCTCTGAAATATAGATAACAAAAACATCACATAAACACAGATCTGGATCAATATATTCCTTCCTCCTTTATTATTTATTACTATATACTATTACATCGAGGGATTATAATTCTTCAATACCATGGACCACATAGCATGGTTTCTAAAATACAAGGGACTATGGTCCAAAAACATTCAAATTTTACAATTATATTCTTAAACAAAAAGGTAGGGGCTTCACCACAAAGCCCCTATATAGTGCGGTAGATTCGTTGTGTAGTCCTCGTCTGCTCCACTGCTCTGCTACGCAATCCACTTCACACTTTGTACTGCATGCTTTATCCCTAAAATTCAGCTTCCTTGCCTAAAATCTGGCCAAGTTGGGCTATGCCTAATAGTTACGAAATGGTACCTTACAGATCCCTCTGCCTAAGGTAGAGGTTCACCCAAAGATCACCAATGGTCCATTACATTGAAATGTTGCTTCTTCTGAAGTTACCCATACATATCACATAGTAGATGACTTGGTGCAGTCTCTTGCCACCATGTGAACGCTAGAAGTCTTATAGACGTTCCCATACCAATGAAAACTCTACTATCAACTTTGGGCACTGTGGATCCCTCATATTATTGTATGATCATATTTGACATTGAACAAGAAGAACATCCCCCTCTACCTACATCTGTTTCCTTTCAGATACTAATCTCCATATAAAATGCCAATGCTCATAGGTGTATAATAGATGAAGACGCCTCCACTTGTGTGATGGCCTCTAATGTCTAGAAGAAACTTGGTTCCCTTGGCCTATCACTCTCCACTATCACTCTTCCATCTTGGGATGGTCACCCCTCACAGCCCCTCAGTTTATATTGTAACTGCCCCATCACTATTGATGGGAAGATGGCCTTGATTGATGTTGAAGTCAATGATGCCCCTTTAGATTATAACATCTTGATGGGTTTTAGTTACACATATTCCATGTCATTTGTCACATCCTTTATCTTTCGTAAGATGTTCTTCCCTAATAATGGAAACATCATCATTGTGTATCCATTGAATTACTATGACCCCCAGTCGCAAACTTCCCCTCAGTCCATTATCTCATCAATGACTCACAATAATACCACCCCTACCCTAAAATTTTTTTCCCCTAGGGTCTATAAATATTCCATGCTACATAGGGCTTATCATGTTGTCCACTTCCTACCCATTCGGAGCCTAGCTCTTCAATTTTTTTCATGCTTCAAGTGTCACAGGATGCATGCAAGCAGTCTAGCACATATTCCCAGTAGCCAACTCATCTACAATCCCCTGCTCTAAACTCAACTCATCCTTTAGGTATAATTCTTCCACGCCATTTCCATTTCACTGGTATCTCTCCTTGTCCTTTCCATTTAGGAATTGCTCCTCCAGGACTCAACCACCTAGGCAAAATTCCCCTAGGTCATTACCCGTCTTGACTGATAACTTTCCTATTCCCACCACTAGGAATATTTTTTACCCCTATCATGGCTACATTAAGTCTACCTAAAATCACTTTGGGGATTTCTATATAGTACATTAATCCTCCCACAAGAACTTTTCCCAACCAACTCAAACCTTATACAGCTTTGACTTTGGTTCAACTTGTTTTTCCCTCCGCTTCCTTTGCTTTAGTTCCACAACAACCTCAATAGGAATAACCTCCTATTGAGAAAGCATCTAGTGAGGGGGGGAAATTTGAGAAAAAGTGAAACAAAGATAAGGCACCCCAAGCAAATACCACTCCTCCTAAACCATCAAAGCCTTCTCCTCCATGTGCCTTATTGGATGTTGTTGGACATGTCACCAATAATCGTCTTGAGATCCCTCATATTAAGGATGTGGTCTCTAATAATTTTCCTGAGCCTAACATTCCTAAGGTCCATGTTACCTTACCTGAGTCCACCAAAAATAATAAAACCTTACGCACGAATCACCCATGTTCTTTGTGTGATAAGTATGGACATTATTCCCATCTCAAATATTTTCGTGATACACTTCAAGTGCTTCGAGTGTTAGACATTAGTCATAATGAATCTAATTTCCCTATACATATAGGATGTGGCCCCAATGCCTCGTCAGGAGAGGATGTTTCTCAACCCACCATTGTGATTCCCAATAGCGACGTCGATATGGTAGATAGTCCTGCCCCTATTCTCTACCTTCTTTCATCCATGGTGTCGATATATTCAGACTCTTTAGGAGTTTCCTATTGTGCTTCTTCTGAACCTTCTTTTGAAATCACTTTGGTCTCAACATTGGTAGATGTCACATCTACTAATTATCTGTCCAATCTTTCTAACGATGCACATGGGAACCTTGTCTCTCATAATGATGCCTCAGGTGGTTTATCTTCATCAAGTAGTCCCTCTTCCTCCCATCCTCCCATCTTTCATTTTGATCAGGACATCGTGGAAGCCATGAACATCCCTTGTTATCCTTGGGATGATATGCACCATCATGCATAATTCCTTTTGTAGCAAACCCATGATCAATATGTTGTGGAGTCCAAAGACTTCATCCATGGTGAAGTAAATTGATTCAAAAATACCATTCCTGCACTAGATGCTTTCGAAGAAGGAAATATGGTCAAAATTTATCATACCATAAAAATTAACATTTAAAATAAACTAGGGGTTGAATAAAATATCACCTTGGGGGCACAATGCACCCTAGAAGAAATTTAGGCTTACACAAATTTATTCATATAATTCTGTGATGTTTTCGCCAAGTTCTATTCCAAGATGCCCATAATTGATCCTACCATTATTGAACAACATATTGACACATGCCCTTGTGCCATTCCTACCACCAAAAATAGAGGACTATCCATCCTTCCAAGAACAATGTTATTAAAGATGAAATCAAGAAGCTCAAGTAGGTTGTTTTCATTTATCCCATTGATTACACCACATGGGTTTCCAACCCAATTATCGTTCAAAAGAAACAAGGCCACTACTCTAAATACATATGGAATTCCCATAGCATGCTATCATCATACATAAAAAATAGGGGTACCTACACCCCTACACCTAATCATTATCCTATGGCAGATCCCGTGCCAATGGTTCCATACCCCCAACTCATAATTATCAAAATTCTCACCACTCAGAGGGAAGAATAGTATACAAATATGTATATCGATCATCTATCTCACGCCACCCACTCTCTATCACCCCATTTAGTATAAATTTGAACATAAAATGTAGATCCTCCAGTAATGAATCACTATCTAATCTTTGTTGTGCTATTGATCCCCTCTTATCTGTAGCCCCAAATGCTACAACTCACCCTATATATCCTATTGGCCTCACTAGTGCTATACATGCATGTCACAAGTTTGAAAATTAGTACCTCATACATATATTTTCTAAACTATACATGCAACAAAAATATAGCAACTATCACTTACCAACTGGTCCCCACACTCGTCTTGGTGGTAGTCGTAGATCAAGATCTCCCTAGAAGTTCATATCACTATATGGATTACTCTATGTAGAGTGCCATCTAATCCAAATGAGAAGAGAATTCAAGTCAGAACACTCGTTTATCTCCCTCCCCCCTCCAGCCCATCATAGTAGTTTCCCCCGATAGCGCACCATGGGCTCTTGTGGCTCCCCATCATGGATATGTACATGTGGTTGGATTGGAGGGATCTTATCGAAGAAGAATGAGCATAGAATTGTCCCAAATGAATAGTTATCATTGGCTTGCTACTTGGAAGACTCAACTGACATTTCAACAATGTCAGCAACATTTGAGCCCACCCATAGTAGGTCCTGCCTAGTACACTCTCCACTAGCATCATTTTCCCTCCAAGAATGAGGTGGAAGGCATCACCCCCAAAGATCTGCACCACTACTGTGGTCGTAGATCGTGTCTCAAACCTCTCCAAGTCATGTATTTTAATGCTTTTTTCGTTTACCCGAGTACCAGTTACATAATGACGATCCACAAACTCTCCAATATGCCTCGCATCAAGCATCGGTAGATTGATCTCTCCCACCACCCCCAATGGTCAAAATGTATATGTCTTGGATTGCGATCTTGATCATATGGCCATATATCATAATGGACTCTTGATATGGGTCCTATTAATTCATAATCAGAGATAAAAGTGGCTCACCCACCCTCATCAAAGGGTTCTCCAAGAACTTGAGCAACCCATATCATGCCAAAGCCCCTCTCGCAGCCTGATTCCCCTAAATCTCAGTGCCAACATCATCAAAGTCATGTTCTTTCCATACCAGATTTAGATCTTCCATACCTTCCAAAAACCATCATATTTTTTCATATTAGAGTCATAAAATGCATTTTCAGACCTTAGCTTTAACTTCTTGGAACCCCCAACATTGTATTACCCTCAGGACTAGAGCATAGTTTCCCCCCAAAAAACTACACTGGGCACACTTTTCATCCTTTTTTTTATGCCCCAATTTGTAGAAAAAGACCCAATAGGTTTGTTGCGACCATGAGGAAAATCTAGGGTTTTCCTAAGCCCAATCAAGCAGTAATCTGAGAATTTAATCCATTGAAATTGATGAGTAAGCTTAGGCCACCTAACTGAAAGTTGTAGATCCGAAATATGATGGTTAGTTTTTTTCTACGAGCTTGGTAATATTTAAGTCCTCCTCCTCCTCTCGAAATTCTCCAATAGCTCAATGTGCAAATAAACGAAATTTGGGGGCAAGAAGCCCTTTTATAGGAAAAACCCTAGTTTTTCCATTGGTCATTATGAGTGAACCATTCCTCAGTTTGAAAAACCATTAAGACCATTGGAATTCTCTCACTGAGATCTATAATGGGTCTCTCTTCATTTTGGGTAATTTGAAACTTCACCAGGAATCCATTTTTTCAGTCAGGTCTCACTTTACTACCTCTGAAAATCGGTTCTCTTCATATGGGTTACTTGTACTTGGGTACCACTTTTCCCTTGTGCTTATTGACTTATATGTTGATTTTTACCATGGGTAACCATTATATCACCATAAGATCACCTCTTATGTCAAGTATATCACCATAAGAGCACACCTTATCACCTGCAGGCTAAAGGGACGGTCGAAGAATTCAATAAAGTGCTCGAAAATGCACTGTCCAAGTTTTGCAATGCTCACCGAAGTGATTGGGACCTACACATACCTATAATATTATGGGATTATTGAACAACATGCCAGAAGTTAGCTGGAAAATCCTCCTTTAGGCTTGTCTATGTTGTTGAAGCGGTAATTTCTATGGAATATATTGTGCCTAGTCTGCACATAGCGGCACTCATAGGTATGACGAGTCGCGGAGACCTTGAGGAAAGGCTCGCATAGCTAGATGAACTTGAGGAAGAGAGATTTCTAGCTAGATGAATTGCAGAGCCCTAGAGGAAAGGCTCGCACAGTTTGATAAATTTCCAGGGAAATTCGGAATGCACTGGTTAGGGCCCTATGTCATTAAGGAAATTACCAATGGAGGAGCTATACAGCTGGTCAAATGGAATGTAAATCCCTTCCTAGGGAAGGTGAATGGTAGTCGCTTGAAGCCATACACCAGCGGTTCGACCGTGTGACTAGATGAAGGTAGCAGAGTATTAGTGCTCCAAGCAGCTGAAAGGAGGTGCAGGACTATAAACTACACTGCTCGAGTTGGGGAGTTATGTGATTGGAGGATGGTGTGAAGCAAGGAAGTGTCACAGGGTTCATGGAAGCATGGAGGGATTTGCTCTACCCAAGGAGAAATTGCATAATTCAGCCAGAAAGTGACCATTAAAGTCACTATTCATGATTTGACGGTTGAAATGTGGCCAAATGGAGCGGGCGGTCGACATTTAAGACAAAAGTTATGGCTCAGATCCTTGAAAATATGCCACTAATCTGGCATTAATGAACTAAATTTGTGGGGATGGTTGGATTTGGATTCAAAATTCCATATAAATTACAAGTGGTTGTCCAACAAAAACACTTGGCATTTTGAGAATTGAGTTGTTGAGCTCTTAGGCACCGATGAACTTAGAATTCTTCGAGGCTTTCAAAGAGACTCCCGAATTTGCAAACTTGCCAGAGATGTCTCAAGCACTGTTAGAAAGCGTTATGTCAGCACCCGTAGAAATTATAAATAATGAAGAATTAGTAGAGGAGTTGGCACAAGAAATGGAAATAGAGGCAAAAGTAGCTACTCCAGAGGTCGCCGAGGTGGTCATTGTTAGTCCCTAAATCCCAAAGAATAACGAGACTGAAGCCCAACCCAACTAAAGAGACCGTGAAGGATAAAAATGGCAAGTAACCTACCATACCGGTGAGTGCATCGCGAAGGAGAAACCTAGCAAAACCCACCACACAGGAGAACGCAAGGCCATAGACTTAGAACCAGAGGAGGAAGACATTGAAGACATCTCGATGGACGATGAGGATGTGGGACCTGAAGTGGAGGAGGTTGAAACCTAGGGTGTGGACCCTATTAATCGGTTACTGGAGTACATCCCTCACGCATGCCCAAGACCAAGGTGCCAAAGGACATCGATGAGAGTATGACTCCCTTGCAAACCCCTCTACTGCTGGACAAAATTGTTTTCGATGTACTGTGCTTGGCACGAGTGCCACTGCTAAAACTTGAAGATTGGTACTTTGCTGATCATGAAAATTTCCCACACCTGGTGGCCAACCAGCTGATGTGTCGCATCATTGAAATAAATATGGGAATGACCGCTTTGGAGCTGCGATGGTTGCTCAAGGGAGTAGAAAAGGTAGGGTTTTTCAACCTACTTTGGGTGTCGCACTACAACCACACCCCGGTGATAGTTTTCGTCATCAAGCAGCTGCTGTGCTTGGTGCATGATGGTTGTTTGTGGCTGGAGGAGCCAATACCCATCACAGATAGGTTGATTCATTGGATAACATGATTCCCATATACAGGAAGGAATTCAGCTATGATATTTGGTAGAAAAGGTGGCGAACAGGCTCTCACAGAGTCTATGAAGGAAAATTTTAAGATGGTGAAGAAGCCATGCAGATACACTACATCCAACATCTGTGACCCTGCTGTAAAGGTAGCCATGCAGATTCTCACAGGGAAGGTGACGAGGAATTGTTGCACCTATGAGGTGTTGGCGCCTATCATCATGCTAGCAGCACAGTGCACTGAGGGAGTCTAGTTCAACTGGTTGGACTACCTTCGTGGAGAGTTCCCAGCAAACTGCTATGCAACACAAGAGCTCAGAAAGACGTTCCACTACGCGTGCCTCTTGTTGTCAATTGTGCTAGTAGTGTGGGAGCTGTTAGAGGGTAGATAGTTCCCTTCGGTCATGCCAGACCTCCCAGAAGCAACGAAGTACACTTCGTTGTGGGTGACCAAGGATGCGCAATGAGTTAGGGATAGCAAGATATTTTGGATGTTGATGGAGATGAACATCTGGATGGCCATCAATCAGAAACCATGATTGTCGCCAATAGTGTACACCAACCTATAGGGCTATGCCGAATTCAAAGCCGACTTCCATCGAGTATCCATTAAGGTGCAGAAGGACCCTGCATAGAAATGGTATGACTTGCCTTATCTGAAAATGGATGATGCCATTGGCGTGGTGCTTGATCAATGACTGAGAGAGTGGTGTGCTACCACAGACTTGGCGGTGGGAGGGAGAAAGTCCATCAAGCAGAAGAACAAGGAGGAGGCCAAGCTTAAGATGGAAAATCTAGCCAAAAAGAGGAAAAAGGAGGCTGTTGATAAGCCCCAGGCGAAGCGCGAGGTCGCACAGTAGACAGGGAAGCGGACAGGTGGGACAGGGTGGGGCTTTGACAAAGGCACAAGGTCACCTTCACCTGAGACAGAAGAGGAAATAGAACAGCATGGCATGGACCCTTAGGAGACGTCTGCCTGCATCAAGCACCCAAGAGAGCTGGAGAAGAGAGGGCCAAGAATGAAATCAAAGGCAACTAAGACCTTACTGGACCCCATCACATTAATAGAGGGCGACTTGAATGATAGTGGTGACACATTAAGGGATGTCACCATGGAGGGCCTGCAACAATTTGACCAGCAACAGTAGATCATTCTGAGGGCTATCCAGACAGGGTTGTAAGAGCTGTAGACCCATGCATCAAAGGTTGGCACAGTGTCTACCAGCCTAGCTATCGACACTTCAGAGGCTGCTAATATGCTGCATGTGAAGGCCTCCAGTGTGCTAGTGCTACCTGATAGAGCAATGACCATAAGGAATGAGGCTGATAGGTCTACTGTCAGCTCCCTAAAGGGAGTCGGGTTAAACCTGGCAGCTCTCCTACATGAAGCACTCTACCTGTTGCAGGATGGAGTGATTGCAGAGCTGAGGGCCTATGAGCACTGTGCCCTCCAGGTGATCAGTGAATAGTGGATCAATAACAAGCAGATGTCCCTACAGAGAAATTCTGCCATCGTTGCTGAGACCGCGGCGACCAATCAGAGAAAGAACATTTTGCAGGTCATTGAGGAGGCATGTAGAATGGCCCCAGAGTTGGCCATTTCAAAGGAGGAGCAAGTTGAGGTATGCATCTGCAAGCTGGACATAGGGGTGTGTGACACTTGTACTGAGATGGCACGGGTTCAGTTGGAGTTGAACCTACAAATCACAAAGTTATAGTTGAGGGCCCATCCTTCAACTCCGCTAGAAGTGAAGGAACAACTGGAAACTTCTAGCAAGAAAGCTGTGGTGGTGATGGATAGTGTAGAAGCAGACTGCACACAATTGTTTGAATAGTCATTTGAGTTCTTGACTAGCTTGGAAGAGGACCCCAATGTACAACGGCTAGAGATGGAAGGGAGCGAGCTACAACAACGATACGATGAGGTTAAGGGTGTTACTGGGAATAGTTTCCACTCAGATGCTACTATTCCCACTAATATGGGTGGCTATCTTAGAAACAAACAAGTAAAGTCTACTTTCGTTTTCTTTTATGAAAATAGACAAGAGGAGAACCAAGAAGACCAACCTTAGTCTTGCGCTTGATTTCCTCTCCTTCTTGATAGAGTTTCGCCGCTTCTTCTTCGTCTGCCCAGCTTCAAAGAGAACCTGTGGAATCATAGCAACATACTACTATCGAAGAAACAAAGATCTATCTTCATAAATAACACAGGACCAGATGTGTGTTAACCATATAAATGCATATATAAACAAGTACACAAGAATCTGGAAGAAAACTAGAATAGCTTTATTAAGATGAAAAGTAGCAAGAGGATTACAGCCATATGTTTTGACCCAGCATCATCCTCCAGCTAGGAAGCCCTTCTTCACCTCAAGCAAAGCTTAGATCACCCAACACTACGTATGTACACCAGAAAACCAACAACACTTCTCTATAAGATACAAAATTCCAGTCTCTAGATCTTTGTGATGATGGATCCATATATAGATGTTTACAGAGAGGTGAGTCATCTTCTGGGATCTTGATTAGTGTCCTCTCTCTTATAGTTCCTGCTTCAACTTGGAGAATCATGATCTCTTACTCATCCCTGGTCGAAAATAGAGAGGCAAGTGTCAAAGGGGAAGCTTCTGGAAGATTCCATGATCTTCCACCTCGCATTTTTTCCCTGCCATTTGTCCATTCCCGACTATCGCACCCTACAGAGGAGAAATTCAGTATGCATTGCACCTTGTACATTGGGAAGGTGATATGCATCACACCCTCTGCACTGAGCTTTCAGTATGGTCCAGTTTCGACCATTTATGAGCAGTTTTCAGTGGAGAACTTCTGGGAGATGATGTAATCAGCTGACCTTGTTCCTTTAGG
>APFE031624829.1:110253-143087 GCA_000404065.3 Pinus taeda | reverse complement strand
ATCACACCCTCTACACTGGGTTTTCAGTATGGTCTAGTTTTGACCATTTCTGAGCAGTTTTTAGTGGAGAACTTCTGGGAGATGATGTAATCAACTGACCTTGTTCCTTTAGGCAGTGAAGCAACACTTTTAGGGATTTAGGAGCCCTCAGTTTATGGACATTTATGATTGGGGTTGAAGTGCCCAAAAATGTCTATAACAAAGGGAACAACGTGAACTGTTGCACTGACACAAACACTAGCCAAGCTATAGGAGGCCAAGTAGCTGGAGAAACAAGTGGATGCAGCGCTCCATAAGGAAGCAGTGTTGAAGGAAATACTAAAGCCCTAGCTGGATGAGGCCTATGCAGTGACAGGATCTATCAAAGGCAAGCTTATGACTCTGCAAGCGATGCAACAAAAGATTTAGGTCGATAATGCAGGAGTAGTAATCGAGCAGAGTGGAAGATACAAAGCAAGCGGTAGCTCAGTGCATTGTCGAAGTCGCAGTCATATAGGTCGAGCTAGAAGGGATTTGCACAAAGTTCTCTGCACCTACTGAGTGACTCGAGGGCGAGTCACGATGTTTGTGTTGGAGGAATGTTGGGAACGGGATCCCCTAAAGGATAGTTTTGGGGCTAAAAGCCCATGTTTTGGTCAAATTTTGTAATAAACTTGTAAATACTCTGCATTTTGTGGTCACTGAGTGCAAAGGTATCATAAGTCATAAAGGGTTGTCCACCCTTAATTTTGTAAAGTAAAGTCGGCTATTGTATAAAAAGAGCTAAGCTCTAAGTAGTTAGGAGTTAGTCAATGATGAAGAAGTCTAAAAGAGTCATAGCTCTGAAGTAAGAAGTCTAAGTTTCAGGTCGTAGCATAGGTAGAGGCTTTGCAACTGAGTGTGCAGAGGCCTAGGGTGGAAGTCTAGAGATGAGTGCGTGGACCCCTGCAACTATGTGCATAGGGCAGATAGAGTCTGTAATTTCTTAGAAATATCAATAAAGAAGAGTATTATGCAATTCCGTGTCTTTGTTTCTGATTAATGCATCTTATCATTTTATGTACGAATTCCCTTTTTAATGCTTATATGATGAGTGAATGAATGCAAGTACATTGGATAACTGAACGCAATTAAGGATATCTGTTTACGCGGTACTAACTATGATTATCTAATGAGATAAGTAAGACACTTAGACTAGTTTAGGAATCTTCATGGTACACTGCCATAGCAACACGAAAGTACCTAAGCCACAAGTTAGGGTTGCGCAAAGGGAAATCATACCCTTTCGTAGAGGTATTGAAGGGCGAAATAAAGGGCTTGTCTGGCAAGCCCTAAAGCAACATGATCTTCACGAAGGTAGGAATAATGGGAATAAACCAACATCATGACCATCTCAGGGTGCAGAAAATTGGTTCCAGCATCCCCCCATACTGCTTCGGGTGAGACTTCGGTCAACAATCTGCAGGTTAATGTCAAAAGGGCCAGTAGTGTAGGGATTTGTTTGGCTAATTAGCGTTAAACCTGGGTCAGGCCCCCACAATCCAACAATTGACTTCAGGATATTTGTTCCATAAAATTGGTCTAGAGAGTGGTGTACCATATTTCAAACTTTCATCACTATTAGGTGCCTTGAATCAACTGAAGATAATCAACATTTCCCTTTCCTTGGTTTTTTCTCACGTGCTCGATTCCAACTCACTATCACACGATTGAGAATTATATATTTGATGGTCTAATGATCAAGAAGATTGTACCAACATTTCCCAGGTGTGCGTGAGATGTTCCAGCCCTCATGAGGGGGTGGACCTTCTGATAGCCCACCACATGGCCATATGACAAGAGATCATGATCCAGTATCAGTTGCAGTTCCATAGATTTGACTGGCTCGGTTCCAGCCACTTGCAATTCCCACAACATCCATGTCTCCTTTAGATGATCCATTTAGATATTCAGCGCCCTTTCCTATTTGGTAGATCTTTTTTGGTTGTGATATCTCCTAACTATGTCAGCTTGAGGGGCATTATGTCTCATATACTTAGATCAACATATGTTACTATATTCAGTCATGACCTCTATTTTCTAGGCACATTATGTATATGGGACTCATTGTATCATTATATCATTTTTTGGCCCATTGATCCCAACATATCATGTATCATGTACCTTATTTCTCAAACCCACATTGTTGGGAACATCATTATTATTTTTACTCAATTATCTTGGCGGGTATGGGTATGACTCGCCCGCCTCACTTGAGATTATGTACTTACCAATAAAATGAGACTTTTATCAAAGAAGTAGGTCTCACTCCCTCCATTTTCAGTCCTTCCTTACCTTTCTTTAACACACTATCTCTCTCTCTCTCTAACTCCCCTTCGACATCTCCTGAAAGTTAAACCTACAACGTATTTTAGTCATATGATTTTCTCCTGACACTCTTATCTTGAGGGGTAGTCTATTATCACCCAAAAAATTATCAACTAGCCATTTCTTACTAGGTTGTGTTAGAGCCTAAATCTGCCTTAGGCTAAAGGAAGGCAAAATTCAGGGTAACCACAAACCACACTCAGTTTGGTAGCTAGCCCTACCAGAACAGGAGAGGGCTCTCTCCGGGTCACACTCAGTAAAAATACACAATAAAGTCTGAGATGACTCAAAATGAAATACTGATTTTAGGCTAGTAAATAGATGTGGAAAAGGCGATTTTTGAATGACTGAATTTTCTGGGATGTAAGGGACCAAAGGAACACTTGAGCTGAGAAATTAAATCAAGGACATAGAATATTTTGTGAGGCAACATAGGCAAGAGGTTTAGCAATAAAATTGAAGTAATATGGAATGGAAATACTATTAAGAGGTTGAAAAGGGCATAGCAAATGAATCCTTTTCAAATAGAAGAACAAACATACAACATGAATACCTTACCGAGGCAGAGCAGTGAACTGGATTCCGCCTTTCTTACTTTAAAGCATTCAACTGGAAATGGTTATGAATGGACTGTATAAAACATAACAAATACACATATGAAACAGAAAGAAGAAACATCTGCTAAACATCATACCACATGAATCTTATGAATCAGAGTTGCATCATTTTATTAATTCCCTGGCCAAAATGTGCAATGTAGAGCTGAGTTTTCTCTCCCACTGCTCCCAGAAATTCCAACCAACCCTTTGCAAATGGTTTTTCATACAATAAATAGACTTTTCCATTAGGAAATGGAATGACCCAAAGTTGGGGAGTTTTTCAAATCATTACAAACTGGAAATGGAAAGCCAACCATTAGTGACAAGTGCAACGTTACAAAAATGACAAAACTGTAGCGTAGATTGGTGGGTGACTGCTCACCTTCCTTTTGCCACTTGGATAGAAGCCAACCTTTAGTGAAAATGTTTTTTAAACTTTCCCTTAGGTTCCAGGAAAAATGTATTGTAAATGAACAGCCCCGCCTGGAGAAAATCGCGAATCGAAATTTCGTGGAGCAGAAGTGATTTTGGCCTTTGTGTCTCTATGCGCCACGCCAAAAACTATATGCATTGTGCCACTTTGGAGCTAATTTTGAGGTACTTCCTGAAGTCCAAATTGAGCCCACGTGTGCTTGTTAGAAATCCCTTCCTATATACTCTCCAACCCAAGTTTAATTTCGGAATTTGGTGCTCATTTTCCCCTCCAAACTTCAATCTCCCAAGACTACTTCCTGTGTATCAAAATAGGGGCAAAGAGGTCATTTTTTGAGTGTTATTGAGCTCCTGGGGACTCAAAACTAGCCCAAATTTCTTGGCCATGTACTAGAAGTCATGATTTTTCATGCCAAATCCAAAAATATAAACCTTTCATGATTTGGATCTCCCTATCATAAGCGCCACGCCGCACAGGGAGAAAAACCCTGTTTTTTGTACCAAAATTTGTCAAAATACGAAAAATGCCCCAAATTTCTTGAAATTTGGGCAGGAGCCTCTCCATCAAGTGTCATGCTAAGCTAAAGAGGCTTTGGCCAATATCTAAAGATGATCATGCTCCCTTTTCCTCTTTTGCTTGCTTATTGCCTTCTTTAGTTTTTCCTTTAAATTCCTTATTCGTGCCTTGCAAACATGATTGCATGCCCAATAATGGTTTTTCATGTGCCTGAGCATGTACTATTCCTTGTTTTCTTTCGCCAACAGCTCCTCTAAGTGGATGTTGATCCTCTAAAGCCAATTCTCTCGATCAGCCTCTATCTCCTACTGAATGGGTGTCTTCTCATTTAGGCTTCGTTGGGTAGCCTATTGGTCTTCACGGATGTTTTTCCACCTCTATGAGGCCTCCTGGGTGCATGTACCTTTGTTGGAAAATCACTGTGTGTCTCTTCTTCATGATCATATGATAGATCAGATGTCATGTCTACTGGTGGTCACACTGTCTTGGACAAATAGGTGTTGATATGTCACACTGTCTTGTAATGCCTTTGATGATGTGTTTGACCTTTGCCACCAAGAGAAAATAATGTTATGAGGGACAGTAATGGGAGGGAAAAATAGTGAGGGATTAGGGACTATTGGGAGAGATTTGTTTGGGAAATATAGGAAGGTTGTGAGGGGTTTTATGTGTGGGATAGAGTTTAGGGTTTCACCTTTGAAAGTTTTGGGAAAGGGAATTTAGGATAGGGTTTGGTAACTTTAGGGGATGGGGAACAATGGAGTCAAGGAACAAAGCAGTTTAAGTACAAGAGAGGTAATGGAAAAGAGTAACCTTGGTGGCAAACAAGTTTTGAAACCCTAGGCAGCAGTTTACATGTGAGGAATTCAAAATGAAAGGGTTGAATTTTTGTTTCAATCATTAGCATCCATAAACCACCATACCCTAGCACAAACTTGGATGAAACACCAAAATGGAGGCTTTACCTAATTGTGGAATGAAGAATTTTCAATTTGGAGGAATATTTCAATGAATTTCAGGCCTTTTAGCCCAGCGCGTCATGCCTCCCATGTGCGCCGCGCTAGTGTAAATTTACACTGGAAAATTTCTCCCAGTGCGCCGCGCCTTCCATGCGCACTATGCCCTTTTGCAGGAGCCCGTTGGAGGCCGTATTGGTGTCCAAAGTGGGTGCAGGATAGCTTGTTGGAAAGGATTTTGAGTCTAATTTTCAACCAGACCAGAAGTTTTCAATTTTGAATTCATTTTCTCTGCCAAAAGTCAAAGTTCCCAAGACTAGTCAAAATGTGCCAAATGAGGCTGCCTCAAGGCAGAGGGGTGTTGCAGTCAACTTTTGAAGGTGTTCCTCAACTCCAAATTCAGCTCATGATAGCTCATTGGAAAGCGCTTTGTGTCTAGTTATCATTTTACTCATCAAGCAAGTCATTTGGCTAACCAAGCTAGGAGAAAGCTTGAGTTTCCAAAGGTCACTTTAAAGGTGCATCAATTCTCCCAAGGCAATTATAAAAAGTGAAGGAGGTTTTCTTTCCGTGGCCTATTGTGGACAAAAACCTCTCTCAGTTTTCCAAAATTCTTCTTTTATTGCTTAGAAACATCATTTGAGTGAATTATTGAACCTTCCTCTGGCCTGCAAGTATTATTGAAGCACTTTGAGAAAAACAATTTGTGAACCCTAGACCTAATGACCAAGTTGACTCTTTTCTTATCAAGAGATTAGAACATGACTGTAAATGTCCTTTAAAATGATTTGAAAAATAGACCTAAACCAGTAGGATAAGGCATGAGGGTAAATGACTGACACGACCCTTCCATCAGATTATGGCATGCCCCTAGCGGAACGCATCTGAGTGAATGGAGCGACACACCTAAAAATGAGATGCAGAAAGAGTTTTGATCTCTGACAGAGGAATGACAAGACCAACTCTAACATTGGCTCCAATAGGGATGGTAGATCCAGCTCCTTGGAGGTGCCAAGAACTGCAGATATTTGGGAGAGCAGACAGTGCCTTCGTCCATTGGGCTATGGAGTCAAAACATGGAAACTGACATTATGCAGACGGATTCTGACTAAAGACTCAAACTGAAAACCATAACAAAACCGGACATGGCTAAACCTTAACTAACAAACTAGAAAGATGCTCATATTTGAGCTTATTCAGCAAACCTACCCTAATTACTCTTTCCACCACCTGGTCAAGTGAGATGGAACAGCCAATGCAACCAGGTAAGCATTATGGTTGATATTTGATTTCTTCCCAAATGCTTTATGATGCGCAGGAAAAGGGAAGAATTGAAAGGCAGCTCCCATGGAAACTTGGAATCAAGTTCACTGCTGACAAACTTGCAAAGCATGAATTGGTTGGATGACTCCAAGAATACTGCAAAAGGATCTTCATAAGCATCACCATTGATTTCCATTAACACATTACTACTCTTGTCCAAGTAATCTTCACAGTTAGATACTAAACTTTTCCTCACATCTGCAGTGTCTTTCTCTGATGATTGCAGCAAGCAGTCAAAAGGATCCTGAATTTTGTGAAGAACCAAACTCTGTTGTTGCTTCCAAACAGAACCAAAGCCTCCTTTATCAATCTCCTCATATGACTGCAAACTTTGGTATGGGCTATGAAATGAACAATCTGTTAAGCAAGACAATGAAGGTGACCCTTGAAATAGATGATTATCAACATTCTCTTTTGTCGCATGGTTAGTTGATGAAGAAGAACTTTTACAACAAACAAAATTTAACACATGAGCAAAAGGATCATCAAAAACTTCAGGAGACTACTACGATGTATCTATTGAAACTGTATGACATCTTATTGGCTGCTCATCTTTTTCTTTAGAGATATTACGAAGATTCTGCCTTATAAACTGAAATGATTCGTAACAACAGGGTATAGAATCCTCTTGCATCATTACATCATGTATTTCGGCTACCTCATCTTCATCTGTAATCTGACCTTGAATTGTGTTTGGTGGCTGCAAATCTGGTTCTGTATTCAAAATGATTTCATCAATCATTTCAGGGGAAGATTTCTTATTAATGACCTACTCAAAAATTTTGCCATCTGTCTCATACTCAACATTAAAATTGAGAGATTGTTGATTTCCGACAAGCTTTTCATTTGAAGATTTAGTATGCAATTTACCCTGCAAAAACTGAAATGATTCAAAATAGGAAGGTAAGGAATCTTCTTGTATCGTTTGATCATATATGCTAGCTTCTATGTCTTCATGTGCAACCTGACCTTTAATGGCATTTGGGGGATGGAACTCTGAATATAAGAAGTTTGGAACAAAGTTTTCATTTCCCTCAAGAGGATCCAAATCAAGATTTATCGATAGTTGATGTCTGATTGCATGGAAATTATCTCTAAAGAACTGACATGAATCAAAGCATGAAGGCAAAGATCCTTCACTTACTTCAAAATATGCTGCACTTTCCTCATTATTTCCATAGCTGATATGCATCAGTTGATCACTGTACTCGAGCTGTTGTAAGCGAACTTCCTCATCCCACAAACTAGCTGCTGATTTGTCTGCAAGATTAGCTTTTGTTTGGAGAGCATAATCATCATCATCATACTGATCAAACTGAGGCAAATCGTCAGTATAAAACACGTCATCAAGCATACATGTCGTATCGACAGGTCTTTCTTCTCCAAGATGATCTACAAAACAATCCTTATGACTACTGAGATAAGAAACAAAATGTTTTGGATCAGCCACTTGTTCATGAATGTCATTTTCATCTTTTGTAGTCATTTCCTCACCATCTCTTCTACTTCACTCACCAAAATGTCAAGCTTTTCCTTTGAAGGTGTAGTTTTCTCTGGATCCATGTTTTTCATCTCTTCTTCTTTCAACCTTGCCCTTTTGATCCACAAATGAGCCTCTACATTTACTGCATTGTTTTGCATCTCTTCAAGTGTTACGACATTCTTTTCTCTTAGCTGAAACTCCATTTCTGGATCAGAGGCACCCGAGTAGTGCAAGAGAGCAGATCCAGGAGGGGTTCTTATATCAACCGGCATTGAATAATAAACTTGATTAACTCTGGCTGAAAATTGTTGTACTGTCTCCCCTGGTAGTCTTTTCAGCGGATTATACTCTTCTACGATAAGGAAAAGGTTATGTCCAATCCTCCACATGTCAAGAAAAACTTTGATGAACTGCTGTAAATATGTGATGCTCGCATTAGGCAGGGCTTTGAACAAACTCCTGACTTTGCCTTGCAAAGAAAGACAAAAAAGCCTTATACTGACATCTTCTTCATCAATTTCAAACAGGTCTAGAAAAGTCTCAACATTTTGCACATGTTGCTCAACATTGACATTCTTACATTCACCATCAAATCTTGGAAAGTATAGATCATAGTTTTTGGGGAAAGCATGAAGAACAGAAGGTAAAACAAGAGGTTTATACCTATCTAGGATTATAACAGCTGTAGGAAAATATACAAGAGCTATGGGATCAGTTTTGTTTTCTTTAGGCTCATCACTTTGCAGAGAATCATCATAAGATGTAGGAAAAGTAAGGAGGCTAGGATCAAAGGGAAACTTAGTATTTACGCTTTTTGAATGGGTCGATTGAAGATTTTGATCACCTTTATCATACAACAAGTTCTGAAAAACTTTCAGGACAACTTCAAGAACAACAAAGAAGTAATTCACAAGAAAGCAGAGTAGGTCCTGAATACCATTCCACTTTGGATACCCTAACTTTGTGTAAGATCCTTCCATTTTCGCAGAGAAAGAGTTAGTCATCTAGTGGAGTCACCATGAAGCACCGATTGCAGGGTTCTTTAGTGAATGGAGTCGCTAGGTGAATGATTTCAGTTGTCTTTTGTCTGATCATTGTCCACCATCAACCATCAGATCTGAACTTGAGATATGTCCTGGGGCAAGACAATCTACAAGAAAACCATTTTTCCCCCAGCAGAGTCGCCACTATGTTAGAGCCTAAATCTGCCTTAGGCTGAAGGAAGGCAAAATTCAGGGTAACCACAAACCACGCTCAGTCTGGTAGCTAGCCCTACCAAAATAGGAGAGGGATCTCTTCGAGTCACACTTAGTAAAAATACACAATAAAGTCTGAGATGACTCAAAATGAAATACTGATTTTAGGCTAGTAAATAGATGTGGAAAAGGTGATTTTTGAATGACTGAATTTTCTGGGCTGTAAGGGACCAAAGGAACACTTGAGCTGGGAAATTAAATCAAGGACACAGAATATTTCATGAGGCAAGATAGGCAGGAGGTTTAGCAGTAAGATTGAAGTAATATGGAATGGAAAGATTGTTAAGAGGTTGAAAAGGGCATAGCAAATGAATCCTTTTCACACAGAAGAAAAAACATACAACATGAATACCTTACTGAGGCAAAGCAGTGAACTGGATTCCGCCTTTCTTACTTTAAAGCATTCAACTGGAAATGGTTATGAATGGAATGTATAAAACATAACAAATACACATATGAAATAGAAATAAGAAACATCTGCTAAACATCATACCACATGAATCTCATGAATCAGAGCTGCATCATTTTATTAATTCCCTAGCCAAAATGTGCAGTGCAAAGCTGAGTTTTCTATCCCACTGCTCCTAGAAATTCCAACCAACCCTTTGCAAATGGTTGTTCATACAATAAATAGACTTTGCCATTAGGAAATAGAACGAACCAAAGTTGGGGAGTTTTTCAAATCATTACAAACTGGAAATGGAAAGCTAACCATTAGTGACAGGTACAATGTTACAAAAATGACAAAACTGTAGCGTAGATTGGTGGGTGACTGCTCGCCTTCCTTTTGCCACTTGGATAGAAGAGAAAATTTAGTGAAAATGTTTTTTAAAATTTGCCTTAGGTGCATGGAAAAATGTATTGTAAATGAATGGGCCCACTTGGAGAAAATCGCAAATCGAAATTTCACGGAGCGGAAGTGATTTTGGCCTTTGGGTCTCTATGTGCCGCGCCAAAAACTATATGCATCGCGCCACTTTGGAGCTAATTTTGAGGAACTTCCTGAAGTCCAAATTGACCCCAAGTGTGCTTGTTAGAAATCCTTACCTATATAATTTCCAACCCAGGTGGAATTTCTAAATTTAGTGCTCATTTGCCCCTCCAAAACTTCAATCTCCCAAGACTGCTTCCTATGTGTCAAAATAGGGGCAGAGAGTTCATTTTTTGAGTGTTTTTGACCGCCTGTGGACTAAAAACTTGCCCAAATTTCTTGGCCATGCACCAATAGTCATGAGTTTTCATGATGAATCCAAAAATATAAACCTTTCATGATTTGGAGCTCCCTATCCTAACCGCCGCGCCAATGGCCTAGCGCACAGGGAAAAAAACCTTTTTTTTTGTACCAAAATTTGTGAAAATGCCAAAAATACCCCAAATTTCTTGAAATTTGGGCTGGAGCTTCTCCATCAAGTTTCATGCTTAGCTAAAGAGGCTTCAGCCAATATCTAAAGTCGATCATGCTCCCTTTGCCTCTTTTTCTTACTTATAGCCTTCTTTAGTTTTGTCTTTAAATCCTTATTCGTGCCTTGCAAACATGATTGCATGCCCAATAATGGTTTTTCATGTGCCTGAGCATGTACTTGTCCTTCTTTGCTTTTGCCAATAGCTCCTCTAAGTGGATTTTGATCCTCTTGAGCCAATTCTCTCAATCAGCCTCTATCTCCTCCTGAATGGGTGTCTTCTCATTTAGGCTTCATTGGGCAGCCTGCTGGTCTTCACGGATGTTTTGCCACCTCTATGACGCCTCCTAGGTGCATGTACCTTTATTGGCGAATCACTGTGTGTCTCTTCTTCATGATCATATGATGGATTAGATGTCATGTCTGCTGGTGGACACACTGTCTTGGACAAATAGGTGTTGATATGTCACAATGTCTTGTAATGCCTTTGATGATGTGTTTGACCTTTGCCACCAAGAGAAAATAATGACATGAGGGACAGTAAGGGGAGGGAAAAATAGTGAGGGATTAGGGACTATTGGGAGAGATTTTTTTTGGAAATACAGGAGAGTTGAGAGGGGTTTTATGTGTGGGATAGGGTTTAGGGTTTCACCTTTGAAAGTTTTGGGAAAGGGAATTTAGGATAGCGTTTAGTAAATTTAGGGGATGGGGAACAATGGAGTCAAGGAACAAAGGGGTTTAAGGACAAGAGAGATAATGGAAAAGAGTAACCTTAGTGGTGAACAAGTTTTGAAACCCTAGGCAGCAGTTTACATGTGAGGAATTCAAAATGAAAGGGTTGAATTTTTGTTTCAATCATTAGCATCCATAAACCACCATACCCTAGCACAAACTTGGATGAAACACCAAACTGGAGGCTTTATCTGCTTGTGGAATGAAGAATTTTTAATTTGGAGGAAGATTTCAATGAATATCAGGCCTTTTAGCCCAATGCGTCGCGCCTCCCATGTGCACCGCACCAGTGTAAATTTACACTGGAAAATTTCTCCGAGTGCGACGCGCCTTCCATGTGCGCCGTGCCCTTTTTCAGGAGTCATTTGGAGGCCTTCCTGGTGTCAAAATTGGGTGTAAGATCGGTCGTTGGAAAGGTCCTTGAGTCTAATTTCCAACCCAATTAGAATTTTGCAATTTGGAGTTCATTTGCTCTGTCAAAAATCAAATCTCCCAAGAATGGTCAAAATGTGCCAAATGAGGCTGCCTCAAGGCAGAGTGCTGTTACAGTCAACTTTTGAAGGTGTTCCTCAACTCCAAATTGAGCTCATGATAACTCATTGGAAAGATCTTCATGTCTAGTTATCATTTTATGCATCAAGAAAGTCATTTGGCTAACCAAGCTAGGAGAAAACTTGAGTTTCCCAAGGTCACTTTAGAGGTGCATCAATTCTCCCGAGGAAATTGTATTTTTGACATTTCCCTAAAACCATGAAACCTGTGTAAAAGGTGAAGGAATTTTTTCTTCCTTGGCCTATTGTGGACAAAAACCTCTCTCAGTTTTCCAAAATTCATCTTTTCTTGCTCAAAAACATCATTTGAGTGAATTATTGAACCTTCCTCTAGCCTGCAAGTATTATTGAAGCACTTTGAGAACAACAATTTGCAAACCCGAGACCTAATGACCAAGTTGACTCTTTGCTTATCAAGAGATTAGAACAGGACTTTAAATGACCTTTAAAATGATCTGAAAAATAGACGTAAACTAGTAGGATAAGGCATGAGGGTAAATGACTAACAAGACCCTTCCGTCAGATTATGGCATGCCCCTTGTGGAATGCAGCTGAGTGAATGGAGCGAGACACCTAAAAATGAGATGCAGAAAGAGTTTTGATCTCTGATGAAGGACTGACAAGACCGACTCTAACATTGGCTCCAATAGGGATGGTAGCTCCAGCTCGTTAGAGGTGCCAAGAACTGCAGATCTTTGGGAGAGCAGACAGTGCCTTCGTCCATTGGGCTATGGAGTCAAAACACGAAAACTGAAATTATGGAGATAGATTTTGACTAAAGATTCAAACTGAAAACCATAACAAAACCGAACATG
This sequence comes from Pinus taeda, assembly GCA_000404065.3. Taxonomy (NCBI): domain Eukaryota; kingdom Viridiplantae; phylum Streptophyta; class Pinopsida; order Pinales; family Pinaceae; genus Pinus; species Pinus taeda. The sequence goes on along the minus strand of APFE031624829.1, from coordinate 130,677 downwards.
GCTAAACCCTAACTAACAAACTAGAAAGATGCTCATATTTGAGCTTATTCAGCAAACCTACCCTAATTATTCTTTCCACCACCTAGTCAAGTGAGATGGAACAACCAATGCAACCAGGTAAGCATTATGGCTGATATTTTATTTCTTCCCAAATGCTTTCTAATGCGCAGGAAAAGGGAAGAATCGAAAGGCAGCTCCCATGGAAACTTGGAATCAAGTTCACTGGTGACAAACTTGCAAAGCATGAATTAGCTAGATGACTCTAAGAATACTGCAAAAGGATCTTCATAAGTATCGCCAGTGATTTCCATTAACACATTACTACTCTTGTCCAAGTAATCTTCACAGCTATATATTAAACTTTTCCTCACAAGCGCATTGTCTTTCTTTGATGATTACAGCAAGCAGTCAAAAGGATCCTGAATTTTGTGAAGAACCAAACTCTGTTGTTGCTTCCAAACAAAACCAAAGCCTCCTTTATCAATCTCCTCATATGACTGTAAACTTTGGTATGGGATATGAAATGAATAATTTGTTAAGCAAGACAATGAAGGTGACCCTTGAAACAGATGATTATCAACATTCTCTTTTGTTGCATGGTTAGCTGATGAAGAAGAACTTTTACAGCAAACAAAATCTAACCCATGAGCAAAAGGATCATCAAAAACTTGAGGAGACTACTGTGATGTATCTATTAAAACTGTATGACATCTTATTGGCTATTCATCTTTTTCTTTAGAGATATTACGAATATTCTGCCTTATAAACTGAAATGCTTCGTAACAATAGGGTACAGAATCCTCATGCATCATTACAACATGTATTTCGCCTGCCTCATCTTCATCTGCAATCTAACCTTGAATTGTGTTTGGTGGCTGCAAATCTAGTTCTGTATCCAAAATGATTTCATCAATCATTTCAGGGGAAGATTTCTTATTAACGACCTGCTCAAAATTTCACCATCTGTCTCATCCTCATTATTAAAACTGAGAGATTGTTGATTTCCGACAAGCTTTTCATTTGATGATTTACTATGCAATTTACCCTGCAAAAACTGAAATGATTCAAAACAGAAAGGTAAGGAATCTTCTTGTATCGTTTGATCATATATGCCAGTATCTATGTCTTCATGTGCAACCTGGCCTTTAATGGAATTTGGGGGCTGGAACTTTGAATATAAGAAGTTTGGAACAAAGTTTTCATCGCCCTCAAGAGGATCCAAATCAAGATTTGTCGATAGCTGATGTCTGATTGCATGGAAATTATCTCTAGTGAACTGACATGAATCAAAGCAAAAAGGCAAAGATCCTTCACTTACTTCAAAATCTGCTGCACTTTCCTCATTGTTTCCATAGCTGATATGCATCGTTTGATCACTGTACTCGAGCTGCTGTAAGCGAACTTCCTCATCCCACAAACTAGCTGTTGATTTGTCTACAAGATTAGCTTCTGTTTGGAGAGCATAATCATCATCATCATACTGATCGAACTGAGGCAAATTGTCAGTATAAAACATGTCATCAAGCATACATGTCGTATCGACAGGTATTTCTTCTCCAAGACGATCTACAAAACAATCCTTATGACTACTGAGATAAGAAACAGAATGTTTTGGATCAGCCACTTGTTCATGAACATCATTTTCATCTTTTGTAGTTATTTTCCTCACCATCTCTTCTACTGCACTCACCAAAATGTCAAGCTTTTCCTCTGAAGGTGTAGTTTTCTCTGGATACACGTTTTTGATATCTTCTTCTTTCAACCTTACCCTTCTGATCAACAAATGAGCCTCTACATTTACTACATTGTTTTGCATCTCTTCAAGTGTTGTGACATTCTTTTCTCTTAGCTGAAACTCCATTTCTGGATCAAAGGCACTCGGGTAGTGCAAGACAGCAGATCCAGGAGGGGGTCTTATATCAACCGACATTGAATAATAAACTTGATTAAATCTAGCTAAAAACTATTGTACTGTCTCCCCTGGCAGTCTTTTCAGCTGATTATACTCTTCTACAATAAGGAAAAGCTTCTGTCCGATCCTCCACCTGTCAAGAAAAACTTTGATGAACTATTGTAAATCTGTGATGCTCGCATCAAGCAGGGCTTTGAACCAACTCTTGACTTTTCCTTGGAAAGAAAGAGAAAAAAGTCTTATACTGACATCTTCTTCATCAATTTCAAAAAGGTCTAGAAAAGTCTCAACATTTTGCACATGTTTCTCAGCATTGACATTCTTACATTCACCATCAAAACTTGTCAACTATAGATCATAGTTTTTGAGGAAAGCATGAAGAACAAAAGGTAAAACAAGAGGTTTATACCTATCTGGGATTATAACAGCTGTAGGAATATATACAAGAGTTATGGATCATTTTTGTTTTCTTTAGGCCCATCACTTTGCAGAGAATCATCATAATATGTAGGAAAAGTAAGGAGGCAAGGATCAGAGGGAAACTTAGTATTTATGCTTTTTTAATGGGTCGACTGAAGATTTTGATCACATTTATCATACAACAAGTTCTAAAAAACTTTCAGGACAACTTCAAGAACAGCAAAGAAGTAATTCACAAGAAAGAAGAGTAGGTCCTGAATACCATTCCACTTTGGATACCCGAACTTTGTGTAAGATCCTTCCATTTTCACAGAGATAGAGTTAGTCCTCTAGTGGAGTCACCATGAAGCACTGATTGTTGGGTTCTTCAGTGAATGGAGTCGCCAGGTGAATGATTTCAACCTTCTTCTATCTGATCATTGTCCACCATCAACCATCAAATCTGAACTTGAGATATGTCTTGGGGCAAGAAAATCTACAAGAAAACCATTTTGTCTCCAGCGGAGTCACCACTATGTTAGAGCCTAAATTTGCCTTAGGCTGAAGGAAGGGAAAATTTAGGGTAACCACAAACCACGCTCAGTCTGGTAGCTAGCCCTACCAGAACAGGAGAGGGCTCTCTCCGGGTCACACTCAGTAAAAATACACAATAAAGTCTGAGATAACTCAAAATGAAATACTGATTTTAGGCTAGTAAATAAATGTGGAAAAGGCGATTTTTGAATGACTGAATTTTCTGGGTTTTAAGGGACGAAAGGAACACCTGAGCTGGGAAATTAAATCAAGGACACAGAATATTTCGTGAGGCAAGATAGGCAGGAGGTTTAGCAGTAAGATTGAAGTAATATGGAATGGAAAGACTGTTAAGAGGTTGAAAAGGGCATAGAAAATGAAACCTTTTCAAACAGAAGAATAAACATACAACATGAATACCTTACCGAGGCAGAGCAGTGAATTGGATTCTGCCTTTCTTACTTTAAATCATTTAGCTGGAAATGGTTATGAATGGACTGTATAAAACATAACAAATACACATATGAAATAGAAAGAAGAAACATCTACTAAACATCATACCACATGAATCTCATGAATCAGAGCTGCATCATTTTATTAATTCCCTGGCCAAAATGTGCAGTGTAAAGCTGAGTTTTCTCTCCCACTTCTCCCAGAAATTCCAACCAACCATTTGCAAATGGTTGTTCATACAATAAATATAATTTTTCATTAGGAAATGGAATGACCCAAAGTTTTGGAGTTTTTAAAATCATTACAAACTAGAAATGGAAAGCCAACCATTAGTGACAGGTACAACGTTACAAAAATGACAAAACTGTAGCGTAGATTGATGGGTGACTACTCACCTTCCTTTTGCCACTTGGATAGAAGCCAAACTTTAGTGAAATTTTTTTTTAAACTTTGCCTTAGGTGCTGGGAAAAATGTATTGTAAATGAATGGGCCCACTTGGAGAAAATCACGAATTGAAATTTCGCGGAGTGGAAGTGATTTTGGCCTTTGGGTCTCTGTGTGTCGTGCTAAAAACTGTATGCATCACGCCACTTTGGAGCTAATTTTGAGGCATTTCCTGAATTCCAAATTGATCCCATGTGTGATTTTTAGAAAGCCTTACCTGTCTATGCTTCAACCCAAGTGGAATTCCTGAATTTGGTGCTCATTTGCCCCTCCAAAACTTCAATCTCCTAAGACTGTTTCCTTTGTGTCAAAATACGAGTAGAGAGGTCATGTTTTGAGCGCTTTTGACCTCCCGGGGACTCAAAACTTGCCCAAATTTCTTGGACATGCACCAGAAGTCATTATTTTTCATTACAAATCAAAAAATATAAATCGTTCATGATTTGGAGCTCCCTATCATAAGTGCCGCGCCACTGGGAGAAAAACCCTGTTTTTTGTACCAAAATTTATCAAAATGCCAAAATTGCCCCAAATTTCTTGAAATTTGAGTTGGAGCTTCTCCATCAAGTGTCATACTGAGCTAAAGAGGCTTCGACCAATATCTAAAGATGATCATGCTCCCTTTTCCTCTTTTGCTTGTTTATTGCCTTCTTTAGTTTTGCCTTTAAATTCCTTATTCGTGCCTTGCAAACATGATTTCGTGCCCAATAATGGTTTTTCATGTTCCTGAGCATGTACTTGTCCTTGTTTGCTTTTTCCAACATCTCCTCTAAGTGGATGTTGATCCTCTCGAGCCAATTCTCTCAATCAGCCTCTATCTCCTCCGGAATGGGTGTCTTCTCATTTAGGCTTTGTTGGGCAACCTTCTAGTCTTCATGGATGTTTTTCCACCTCTATGAGGCCTCCTGGGTGCATGTACCTTTGTTGGTGAATCAATGTGTGTCTCTTCCTCATGATCATATGATGGATCAGATGTCATGTCTTCTGGTGGGCACACTGTCTTGGACAAATAGGTGTTGATATGTCACACTATCTTGTAATGCCTTTGATGATGTGTTTGACCTTTGCCACCAAGAGAAAATAAAGACATGAGGGACAGTAAGGGGAGGGAAAAATAGTGAGGGATTAGGGACTATTGGGATAGATTTGTTTGGGAAATATAGGAGGGTTGTGAGGGGTTTTATGTGTGGGATAGGGTTTCGGGTTTCACCTTTGAAAGTTTTGGGAAAGGGAATTTAGGATAGGGTTTAGTAACTTTAGGGGATGGGGAACAATGGAGTCAAGGAAGAAAGGGGTTTAAGGATAAGAGAGATAATGGAAAAGAGTAACCTTAGTGGTGAACAAGTTCTGAAACCCTAGGCAGCAGTTTACATGTGAGGAATTCAAAATGAAAGGGTTGAATTTTTGTTTCAATCATTAGCATCGATAAACCACCATACCCTAGCACAAACTTGGATGAAACACCAAAATGGACGCTTTACCTACTTGTGGAATGAAGAATTTTTAATTTGGAGGAAGATTTCAATGAATTTCAGGCCTTTTAGCCCAATGCGTCGCGCCTCCCATGTGCGCCACACCAGTGTAAATTTACACTGGAAAATTTCTCCCAGTGCGCCGCGCCTTCCATGTGCACTGCGCCCTTTTGTAGGAGCCTTTTGGAGACCTTAGTGGTGTCCACATTGGGTGCAGGATAGCTTGTTGGAAAGGACGTTTACTCTAATTTCCAACGCAACTAGAATGTTTCAATTTGGAGTTCAGTTGCTCTGTCAAAAATCAAATCTCCCAAGACTAGTCAAAATTTGCCAAATGAGGCTACCTCAAGGAAGAGTGCTATTGCAGTCAACTTTTGAAGGTGTTCCTCAGCTCCAAATTGAGCTCATGAAAGCTCATTGAAAATATCTTTGTGTCTAGTTATCATTTTACTCATCAAGTAAGTCATTTAGCTAACCAAGCTAGGAGAAAACTTGAGTTTCCCAAGGTAACTTTAGAGGTGCATCAATTCTCCCGAGGCAATTGTATTTTTGACATTTCTCTAAAACCATGACACCTGTGTAAAAAGTGAAGGAGGTGTTTCTTCCTTGGCTTATTGTAGAAAAAAACCTCTCTCGGGTTTCCAAAATGCATCTTTTCATTCTCAGAAACATCATTTGAGTGAATTATTGAACCTTCCTCTGGCCTGCAAGTATTATTGAAGCACTTTGAGAACAACAATTTGCGAACCCTAGACCTAATGACCAAGTTGACTCTTTGCTTATCAAGATATTAGAACAGGACTTTAAATGAACTTTAAAATGATTTGAAAAATAGACCTAAACCAACAGGATAAGGCATGAGGGTAAATGACTGACAAGACCCTTCCGTCAGATTATGGCATGCCCCTAGCGGAATGCAGCTGAGTGAATGGAGCGAGAAACCTAAAAATGAGATGCAGAAAGAGTTTTGATCTCTAACGGAGGACTGACAAGACCGAATCTAACAAGTTTATCGAAATACAACATGTAAGATTAATTTTACCTTAGTAAAACCCACTTTCAGCATAGGAAATACTTTAGTAAACCATTTTTATAAAATATTTTTCATTAAAATCTAAAAATTCCCATGAGAATAATTAAATAAATCATTATTTATTTAATATTCTCTAGAAATAATTATTAAATAATTATTTGATAATTATTTCTTATCACTTTTGACTTAATCCCCTTAGAATAATTAAGTAAATCATTATTTATTTATTATTCCTTGTGTATTCCATGACTCCTTTTTGAGATAATTGTTAAAGAATTATTTATCAATTATTTCAAGTTCATATTTTTCTTAATTCTCACAAAGTGATTAATAAATATTTTTTATTTGTTAATTACTTCAACAACTTTCTAAATAGATATATTTGACCATTTTGAATATCTTTCCCCTCTCAAAAAATATAATAAATTATTCTCAATGACTAGATTTTGATTTAGTAATAATATTTTATTATTTTCTAGTTCCTAATTTGTCTCAATGCTTTGTCATGAATAGAGGGTTTTCTATTCATTCTTCACCGTGACTATTTCCATTGTCAACATTATCATCTCGTATAATTTGAGATCCCGTTTGAGTTCAAACACCTTTTTTGTTTTCTTCCCATTGCAAATTGAGAGAGAGAAGTACACTACTGAAGCACAAGGACAAGAAAAGGACCCATCCCATGGAGGGGGAACTAAAGACACATGTTGTAATTTCTCCTCACCATGTGTATTCATTAATAAAATTATTATTCAACTCCTCCATTGGGTTATTTCACTTTTATTTTATATATATGATTTATTTTTTTCTTAGGGTTGTAAGTCACCCATAACATAAATGAAGGGATATTTTCTCACCCGCAGAAACAATTCACACTAATAGAGACGATCATTTGTAGGGAAGCGATCATTGGTATGACAACAACAACATGATAACATGAGAGATAAATGAAAATTGATAGGGGCAGATTCACATGATAGGATGCATGGTCTCAAAGGGAGATTTCATTTGCAAAAGAATCAACTCCCCATGAAATTTTAGGTATAGTTATAGAGAATTGGCAGGCATTCATAGGAAAATATCTTATGCACAATGGGAGTAGGTCCACCATTAGGAAAATGTACAAATTGAAAGAGTAGTAGATCAAGGGATTTACCAAAGTTGTCATTAAAAGAGAATGACTAATAGGACTATATAAATAGTAGGAACTTTCTACAAAAAGAGAGGTTAATATTCACATAATAGGAAGAATTTTCTTAAGGGGACATTTCATTGATCAGGCCCATAGGAAGTTTAGGAGCAATTATGGAGTATTGGTAGGAAACCATGTCCATTTTCCATTGATGTAAAAGGGGGAGAGAACATAGATACTGACAAGCAAATGTTGAAATGGAAGGAGGATTTTTGAAGAAGAGGATAGGAAGGAGAGAAAAAAAAACAAGTAGGAAGGGGGAGTATACAACATGTCAAGGGGAGTTCGATGAGTTTGATCCAATTCCATTTCCATCAATTACTATCAATGTCTAGTGGTGCTTCCATCAATGAAAAGGGGGGATATTGTTGCACATAGTATTTCCATTAATAAAACCAATGTAATTGATGTGAAAGGGGATTCCTAAGGAATCAGCAATATAATTCATGAATCAAAAGAAGAAAGATGGTAGCTTGACATCTTGCATTCCCTATCAAGTGAATTCAAAGATTTTTGAAGCTTATTTTGTTTTTTTCAAAGCTATTATTCTAAAATGTATGGATGGCATGGCTAGATATTCCTCTTTGAAAAACTTCCAACGGTATATCACACTTGGAAAAATCCTCCTGAATTAAAAGTTATGATCGTTTGAAGTTGGTAGCTATAATGAGGACCAAAAACAACAAATTTATTGAAAAACACAAAACTTTTTAATCAACAAGCATCTTCTGGGTGGATCTATGGTCTTGTGGTGAAATCTTTGGTGGATGTCACATAAACGTGCATGATGTTTGACCACATTAAAGATTGAGGAATGTTTCATAGATTTGATTGATCCAGTGATTGTTTAGAGAATTGAAAGGAAGATAGCATTCCATATTACACGATAATTAACCAAAGGATCCATATGACACATGGATTATTTTATACAATTGAGGGATCATACATCAACACAAGTGACACATTAGTAGGGTGATGTTGCACCACTAGAGGCTGTTAGAAAATTATATATTGTAGAGCAATGGAACACATAAAATATTGTAGAAATATAAACACAAAAAACACATAAAACAAGAGAGACATAGATATACGTGGTCCACCCAGTTTGGGCTACATCCAAGGAGAAATAACCAGTCCTTCCTTTTATATTATCCAGCAAACTGAAGAGATACAACATACAGCAGATCCGCTATAACACCCTCTTCACTCTCAATCTCCTCTCACTTTCTCACTCGAAATACATATCTATATAGATGCAATACAATTCCCTCATATATATTGAAGTGTTGCCTTCTAGGGCAAAAAACACTAAATTAAAAATAACTTCTACTATCAGATCTCCAATTGGTGAACAGCCCAGATTGACTAGAAATTACTATACTTTTACATGGCAATTTTACATCTATTCTTAGCTTCGGGGGCACTGCCCTTGAAACCCCTTGCCAGGGGGGGCTCCCCAAAGGTCGCATCCGCCCCCCCTAGACCCCCCCTGCAGTGAATATTTTACGAGCGGCGTTGTCGCCCCATTTCAAACTGGGGTCCAATGCGGCGATACCTTTGAATATGGAAGATAATTAGGCTCCACACTCAAATAAGGCCACCACATGGCAAGTAAAAGTGGTGATTTTTTATTCATCAAATGGCTAAAAATGCATGACATGTGGCACCAACCATTATTTGCCACGTGGCGTGATGACTTGATGTTTACATCAAAACGTAGGTGACCGTGGACCCCTAAGGACTGGGTCACATAGAAAGGTCGTATGGCTAAGACATGGGGAATATGTGCATCTTGGTGAACTTCTCCAAAATCTATAGATAGAATGTCGAATTCCATGTTGACTCCAAATTTGTGGTACCCGTCTAAGTCACTATACATATATGTGTGTGTGTGTGTGTGTGTGTGTGTGTGTGAGAGAGAGAGAGAGAGAGAGAGAGAGAGAGAGAAAGAGAGAGAAGGAAGGAAAATAGATGGGTGATCAAATTTGTGTGATGAATAAGGTATTTAATGGGCTTATTTGTTAACATATAATTCATGGATTCATTGCACCATGGACTTGTCAACTAATATATACTTTTGGGTTCATTACGCCATGGGCTCATAGGTTAACATATGTTTTATCGATTGATTATGATGTGGGCTCGCACATTAACATATGTTTTGTCAATTCATTGTGACATGGGCTCCTTGGTTAACATATAATTTATCGTTCTGATTGTATCAGTTCATGGGATCGTTGGTTAACATATCTTCTATGGATCCATTGAATATTGGGTTCATTGGTAAACATATGCTCTATGATTTGTTCTATTGATTGGATCAAATCCTGCCATGGGCTCATTAGTTAACATATGCTTTGTGTTCCAACTAACACATGATATGTGGAAGTTGGTGTACTAATCAGAGCAAAGAAAATGAGCAACATAGTTAGAATGTCATGCGGTTTGTATGTGGGAGGTCAATGGTTGGACCTCTAGTATATATACTCCAAAATTTGTTTTACGAGGTTATTAACATAGAGGTTTGTACATTTTGTAGAACCCTTAATGCGACATTCTATAGAACTCGTAAAGGGTGATTTTGTATAATGCACCATTTTTTTGGTTTTTGGTGGAACAATTAATTTTTATATAGTTTATATGGGTTTTTGGATTGATTTTTTAGCCAAATTGAATTATGGAAAGGAAAATGATCAAAATTCATGGGTGATTCTTTCAAAGGTTATGAACAACTATGAATATGCATTTTGATATGGTAAAAATGTAATTCTTGTTTTTTAGGGTTATCAATAGGTTTTAGGCTTTTGATTGGGTGGTGTATATATGACCAAATTAGGAATAGGAAAAGGTCTCACACCACTAGATTGATGAAAACATTATTTTGATGAGAATAGAAAGTTATGAGAAAGTTATGACAACATTTTGACAACAATAACAATATAAGTTTTTGAAGACTTATATTGTTTGAATGGCATGTGGATCTAGTTTGAAATATTGTGAAAAGTGGTCCACACCAAGTTGAAGAAGGGGTTGGGTGCCTCAATTAGGTTATAGCCTATTGAAAGTGGGTGCTTGCACATTTTTGAGGTTGGTGCCTCAATCAACTTGATTCCTATTGCAAGTGGGTGCTTGCACATTCACAAGGTTGGTCCCTGAATCAATTTGTAGCCTATTGTAAGTGGGTGCTTGCACATCTTGGGGTCAATGCCTCCAGCAGGTCAGCAACTGCAAATATATGTAAATTAATTGAAGAAGAAGAAAATAATAATTTGTAGTTTTCTTCTTTTTTTGTTGAGCAAAAGGATTTTCATTAGATGGTCAAAATTTTACAAAAGGAGTTTTCATGATTTTCTACTCTTCTAGCCTCACTCCTACTAAATTTTTTAGCCAGAAGAGAGAGATATTTTCATTCATCCATATCCCATAAACCAAAAAAATTTACAAGAAAACAATCATGTAGGCTCCAAAATACATTTAGAATGTAAACAAAACCCACATTCATCAAAAACGTTTAGGGGGTCTCTACCCATTGGAGGTGAGTTGGGAGGTTTTCCATGCACATGAAATTCCAAGTGCTCAATTCTAGCCTCGAGTCTTTCGAGCTGAGCATGGAGATGATGCTATATCCTTTAGAGAGACACGAGGATATATAGATAGTCCCATTGGGCCTAATGAATATCCTTGATGAATCCTAAAACCTCAACCTATTGTTCATGCATCTATCTCCCCATGTCCCCAAGTAGAGCCATAATTCGGTTAACCTGTCTTGTAATGAAATCAAGGATTAGAGAAGCTACTATTAACGGGAATGCTAGAAGAACATCCTACATCAACTCTCCCTCATGCACCTCACTAACAAGATCATCTAGAATGGAACCAAGGGGTTGAGCGTCACGTCTATCCATACTTCCTAAGTGATCCCCTGCACATTAAACCTTTTGATGTTACATATATAACAAAATAGCCAAATCAGACCCACAAGATGTCACAAAGCATCGACACCACCAAATACCAGAAGCAATAATACCCTCCACCAACCTAAAACAACAGAAAATGTCTCCTTCCAACACAAGATTCGCTCTAGATGGCAGTCAGGTCCTCAATTGCACCAGAACCCACATTTGTTTTAGAGGACCACTTGCACCAAAATTATGCACGGGCAATGACCTGCAACCAACCCAACCTAGCGACATAAAACACCAACACAACTAGTGTGTTGAGAGGCGCCTACAAACCACACAACTGAGACTATGCAGATAGTTGCAACCCCACACCACTATCATCCTCGAGTTCGGATTGTGCCCTAAATCTACAAAATACATCCAACACATGAGGGAACCACAAACCCCGAAGCAACATATAGATACTTGCATCTGCCCGGTGCCACCCAACAAAAATCCACTACAAAAATTGACCCCAAATCTCCCACCAATCGAGGTACTAGGAATATTATCTTACCCAAATTTTCCACAAATTCTATACCAACACTACGCAAGGACCAAATATTTCACCCTCCTATTTTCAAACTTGATCGACCAAAGGTAATTGAAGCACAAATCATCCTAAGCCCGTAACACCATTAGAAAATAACATGAATCTAAAGAAACCAACTTCAAACCACTAGAGTGCCCAAACTCCCTATAGCTACATATTCCCACATAGCTTTCTCCAATTCCAAAACCAAGACAAAAACAATAGAAATGAGGGAGCCTGCTTACCTCCTGAATATGTCGTGGAACCTCCATGTGCAGACACAACCACCCAGATAACAACTCTCCTACTAATCGTGGGTCCCAATACCAAAAGCACAACAAACGTCCATAGCTCCCCCAAGCGCCCCCACACCATGAAAATTTAATCACCACACTAAACCATTACTTCTCCAGTGCATCCACCACCTCAATGCTCTCAGAGTTACAGTCACCCATTCTCTAAATGTAACACTTGATCCTTGGGATCAAGGCATATTAACTACAATGGGAATTAACACCTAACGCAAGCCCATATTGATTACATTACTCTGTCACCCCCAGTGGTGATCCTTGTTCCTGGACAAGTATGCTAGCTAGCTTATCAGTCCATTCTATAGGCAAAGCATGTGGCTAGTCTTGACGAGTGAAAATGTTGGTTTCTAGGCTTCCCCATTTAGCTAGGAGATTAGCTAACTTGTTAGAAAATCGTGAGGCATAGACTATGACTACATAAGGAAATTTCAATAATAAATCTCTGATGTTATGGGCTACGAGAACCAGTGACCAACTCTTCACCACTTTTTCTATAGGGGAGCCATCCATAAGTTTCTTGACTACTACGCTTTCCAGGAAGGAGTCTCGATCTATTTGAATTCTCTAGAATAATGTATCCTTACCCTAAGCTATATCTCTTTCCAATGCTTGGAACTCAAGCTTGTTTTTGTTGGTGTAAAAATACTAGCCTACATAAAATCCCTAAACTTGATCTTTGTCATCTCTAAATATTCCATCGTAGCCTCCATGTCTAGGATTTCCTTTGGAAGCGCCATAAAAGTTATGCTTGATAAAGCCAAAACGGGGGAGGAAGAAAGTTGATGGGGAAGTTGAGCACCCCATTTGGGATTACCATAGGACAGACCATTGTTTCCTGTGAAAGCTCTAGGGACCATAATGTTTGGGCCTCTTTGCCTTCTTTCCAATCCTCCTCAGTCTATTTTTCCTATAGGATAGTTTCATTGATATTTCTTTTAGATATGCCCCACACTTCTTCCCAAGGAGTTTTGATATCTTTGAAAAGAACCTTGTTTTGTACTTTCCAAATGTTCAAAGATAAGAGCCCTAGAAGAAGCATCTAAGCTCTAGTAAAAATTTGGCATTTAAATATAGAGCCTCTCCCAATATCAATTGTTTCAACTATGTTATTGAGAGTATGGTTCGAGTGACTAAAGATCGGTTGGGATAACGTCCACAATTTGTTGGCGAAATGAGCATATGTTGAAGAGGTGTTCTATAGCTTCTTCGTGTTGAATGCAGAGAGGACATTCAGATGTCCCTTCAAATCATTTGCGACATAGAAGTTCTTAGGTGAGAAGATGGTGTCAGCCTAGTAGCCATAAGAAGCTAGCCACTTTAGGCCATAACTTATTACCCTAGATTCATTTCCAGAGAATGTCAACATGTATCCCATTCTGCTCTGTCATAGTGGTATCAACCTATTTAGTAGTATACTCTCCCATAGGTGTATGACCCCATCTTAGATGGGTTAGGTCACTAGCCACTAGAATCTTTCTTTCTTGTAACGTGGCCTCCAATTCATTCCACTGTTGTTGTTAGGGTCCTATAATTTACAGGATCAATGATCCTTGAGCATTTTCTTTCAATATTTTAGATTTTAAATAAGATAGCTTTTTGCAAATGATTTCCAAAAAAAAGATAGAAAAATGAAAATAAAAAATGAAAACAGGGTATAAATACAAAAAATAGAAAGAAAAGGAGAACAAGAAAATAAATGATAAATGAACCCCACAAAAAATGAATAAACATGAAAATGGTGCTAGCTTAAGTGTCACTAGTAGCCTTCTAGATTTGTAAAAATAAATTTATGAAATTGTGTGCAGCTTGTTTAAAATGCCACAATCCCTTCTGGCTTGAGAAATACATTTTAATCATGCTCAAACTGTTTTCAGTCTATGTTAATTAGGTTAGAGTGAATAACTTAACCAAATAGCTTAATCTTGGTTAAGAGTAAATAGGTAGAAATAGGTGAATAATGTTAATCCAACTATTTAATATGCATTAATTTAGTCGATTAGATTAGTCTTATGTTTGAAATAAATAGTCTTTATCCCTTAGAATAAAATTTGAAGGGGTTTTCATACTCAAATGCATCCACATTTTTTTCAGAAGCAATAGAATGGGAAAACGAATACTTTTATATAATAAGTTTGAAGTATTCCCGTATCCAAATTTTTGGACCTTGGGTTATGTTCATGTGCCCAAAACATATGTCGGGGCTTTCAGGTGTTAACCTCCCCACAATTCATGACCACATGATCATTCACCACATAAATCCAATGGCCCACGACATATTTCGAACTCTCCCCCGAAGTGACAAAGTGACAATGCTTAAAAACAAGGTGCGGGGTTGGGGGGGGGTGGGTGGGTCCAAAAGCGTATTTACCGCCCCTTGACATGTGATCACTAGGTGATTTCGAGCCCCCCCTCCATAAACCGAATACTGCCCTCCCTTCAAAAGCGGTATTCCCATCCCATCTACCTCAATTTCCCACCATGTGTCATGTTTGCGTCTCATCGTAGCTGCCACTCCCATCGTGCCACCTCAACCTACCCCCATCATTCCTGCTGACAGTCCTGCTCCACTCATCTTCCAACCCTCAACTTCCGCGTTTGAGAGAGTTGTAACCTCCATAAATCCCCTATCTATTTTCCCACCCCATTACAGGAGTTAATGCCCTAAAAAGATCATTAATCCAATGGTTAAGGCTAGTTGACAACAAATAAATATGAAATTCACCACTGCGATTACACTTTTATTTCCTTGCTCATTCAATAGTGCTCCGAACCCTCTATGCTCTAATCTTACCACAAAATTTCCATTGCATATCATTTATAAATTGACAAAGGTCTGTCACTCTAAATTCCCGCCATTATTGGACACACAATGATTTCCTATTGTTACATTCTTCAATTCTCCATTCTGTAACCACCATGGCACCTAAAAATACCCCCGTAATCGATTTGATGCTCACTCCCCTATCAACTAAGACCATACCCCAATTGCAGATCAAGATTACAAAAACACCAAAAGAAAGTGTGAGTTCGACTTGTTCGAATTGCATTGCTGGTTTCAAGATAATTTCCTTGACCAATATGATGAGATACACCTCTGGCAATCCAGACTCCCTCTATTTGTTGTTCCCCAATCCTATCATTTTCCAAATTTCTTTATAAGATGCCAAGCCTCTTACCTTGCAAGAAAGAGGGAAATTATCTCCTCAAATGGTGAAATTCTCTTCACCATCACAACTAACAATATTAATCAAATGCTTCAGGTTCCCCATTGTGATTCCCTCTCCCCTTTCTCCATTGAATCTCTCATAGAAATTTACAAGAAGTTAACTTCCCCTAGAGAGCTTCCATCTTTGAAATCTTCCTCCCTCAAGACTCTCAAATCCCTAAGAAAAATCCCCCATATCCCTCTTCTATGTTCCCTCAAAGGACAAGACAAATTATTTATATGTTGTCTTCCATTCTTGGTTACTATGCAAATGAGTAGGTCGATGAGCCTATTCTAGGTTTTCTATCCACCCTTTCATTAGAAGAAGGACCATTAGTCACTTTTGACTATGGTAACCTCTTATCAAATGCAATTCATGAACAATTCATTCAGTTTTTAACTGAAGGAATGTTCATATATTCAACAATTCTTATGTATACATTTATGTTTTTGAAAATAGATAAGTTTGCATTCTCAGTGGGTAAAGTTGATTAGCAAGGAGATCCATAGTCACTTGTTTTCTGGACTTCCTTAGTCAGAAACAAATAACAGGAATATAGCTTCTTAGAGTTCATAGACCAATTTGTATATCTAGCCACTTGTTTTTTAAGTGCCCAGCAAGTTCCAAGGATCAGTGAATAAATTCAAAAGGTTTTGTAGCTTAGTGAACAGGTCAAAATAGGGGATTGGTACCTTTACCAATCATTCACAAAGATTACATTGTATGGTTCAAAGATTCTACCATACAAACTGCCCAAATATTTTCCAATGAGAATATTTGCCTTGGAATACATCAAGAAAATAATTCATTCAGATAACATCCATTTTGTGGTAGCCAAGAAGAAATCGTAGTTCTAGATCAAGACATAAGTACGACCCTTCTTATGGAATAGTAGAGCAGTAGGAGAGGAAGCATGCCTCTTGATGAAACAAATGAACTTCCCTCTCAGTTTCACTTGGTCTTATGACCCCTTTGGTGTAATTTCCAAGTTGATAGTGGAACAAAAGGCTAAACCATATGTTCACACTTAGAGGCCTGAAATAGAAAAGTATATGAACCAACACACTTGGGTGGAAAATATATTGCAGGAGGCTGAGGAGCAGATACTTTCCAGGATAGCTTCAGAGACCCCCATACCCAAAGAGAAAATAGATAAGAGAGAAAGAGAGGATGATTCTCCAATCACTAAAGTCTCAGCCAAGGAATTTAAAATATATACTAAGAAGCTTAAAGTAGGCTCCGGTTCAAAAATAGAATTTCCATCACTGGAGGACACACAAGGCACTATTGTGCTCTCATGTTAAAATCAATTGCTCACTTCTCAAATGCCTATAAAGATACCTGAGGATGTAGTGGTATCTCATCTCTTCGTGATCTTCTGCCGATCCTTTGACATGCATCGCATGCCTTGTAGTATGATCTGGGGTCCTTGTGCAATGTTGGTCACCATAAACCTGCGCTCAAAATATTCTACACAGTTGCTTTTCCTACATAATGGCCTCCCACAATGCCTCCACGGGCCTCAGTGAGGATACTATCACACTCAAAGTCTAGCACATATCTACATAATATTTCATCTGCACCCTTTTGGTACAAATGTCCCACAGTGACTGAAAAATCGGTTGCGCGTACTACTAATTCTTTCTTCTGTTGATTTGTATATCCTTTAGGTGCCATCCCTGTAGTTAAGAAGTGAATAATATCAGCAAAATTTTTATTACCTATAGGTATCGCAAAGAGTTGTGCATCAGGAAACCATTCCTCCAAATTACAAGGTTCTTTGCCTATTTCAATTCATGACAGATGGTCAATTCCAGCATTCAACCCGCCCGGATTCACAATTACTTTGAAATCATACTCTTGAAATAATAACAACCATCTGCAAATCTTTCCCCCCAACACAGGCTTGCCGACTAAGTGTTTTAAGGCATAAATCTGTATACATCTTAAAATTCCCCCCCAATAGATAATGCCTGAATTTTTGCATCGTGTAGACCATGGCCAACCCTTTGCACTCTATTTTTGAATAATTTTTCTCAACCTTGGATAACTTCCTTCGTGCGAAGGTTATGGGATGGTCTAGTTCTCCTTCACTTTCTGGTGTGAGTACTACACCCAGCATAATGCAAAAAGCATCCACATGTACATGAAACTCATTTTTCCAATTGGGAAATACTAAGATTGGTGTAGTTACCATCTCTTCTTTCAACACATCTAAGGTGTGCTAACGTTCTTTATCCCAACAGAACGTCACATCCTTATTTAGTAATTTTTCCATGGGCATGGTAATTTGAGCATAAGCTTTGATGAGTTTTATATAGTATCCCATGTGTCCCAGTGTCGCTCGCAGCTGCTTAATGTTCCTAGCGGCCTCCAAGTTCACAATCACCACAATATTTTCAAGGTCAACCATCAATCATTGTTTGCACACAACATGACCCAACAAGATCCCAAAAGGGACATAGAATATACATTTTTTCAAATTCTATGTTATCTAGTATCTTCAACATGTATCCAACATAAGGCATAGACTTGCCACATGGCACTTTACCAAGCCAAACATTGTCTACTCATCAAATTACACTCCGAGGAACTTAAGAATGAATTCTTTGAATGTTGTTATGACTACATGGGAAAATATTGCAGGTGTGTTCTTCAATCCAAACAACATAACAGTGTACTACAAGCAACCCCATTCTCTCGCGAAGGTGGTTTTGCTTCTATCCTTTGGGGAAATATTAATTGGATGATACCCAAAAAACCCGTCAATAAAGGAATATGCCTCCTTCCCTCCGACATTGTCTAACACTTCATCTATAAACAGTGTCGGAAATGGATCATGGATGCATGCATCATTAAGCATCCGCAAATCTACCCAAATCCTTTTTTCTCCCTTTTGTTTCTTTTCTTGAACCACCATCGGTCTCACCCAATCAGACTCTTCAACAAGTTCTAGGATGCCTGCCTCCAACATTTTATCCAACTCTTGGTGAAACTTTTCCTTATACTTAGGGTTAAGGCAATAAGGCCTCTATTTAACAGGGTTCACGTTCGGCGTCAATGTGATATTCATAATCCCCAAATCACCAAGTATTACCTTTAAATCCGAGAACTTAGTGGGGAAGAGTGTTGCACAAAAATTGTCACCATGACTTTATACAATCAATATGAGTCTATCACCACTCATACTTACCTCCTTTGCAAGTCCTAAACCTTAGTTCTTCATATCAAGCTTTGAAAATAAGAGAAAGTCCTTAAAAATCTCTAAAACTATGGTTTCGTACTTTCTGTTAGAATTACCTGTGGTACCGCACCCATTGGTCATGTCCCCTGCGCACCTGACCACTCTGTCTCTATGTTACGGGTGTGAACCCCAGTAAAAGTTAAAAAGGTGCAAGTACATTCTTAAAAACTCACTTTGAGTCATTTCTGGAAGCTTCTAGAGGGAATATTGCGCTGGCAAGTTCACTCCTTGAGGGTTCATGAATCCCATTTCTTAACGAGCTAACCCCTTGATGTGAGGAGCTTATCCCCTTGAAGGAGGACTCTATCCCTTCAATGGTGGACCTGTAACCTCCTTCCTTTGCACTATAAAATGAGGCTTTGGTCTGGTTACTTGGGAGGTTGAAAGTTGAATATTTTTGAGGGTAAATTCTGTTGGAACTTAGTCTTCCTAATTGATCTTTTGAGAGGAAAGATCACATATCTTTTGATCTCATTTGGAAGAGAGTGAGGCTTTTCAAAGTAGAGGAGATTCCTGTTTGGACCCTGGGAAGCGCTTGTACAGCATCAAGGCACCAAGGTTGTAAATTTCTTCTTTTTCAAAGTTAATACAATCAAGTTTATTTTTCTCAATAAACTATGCTTTATGGTTTATTTCATAGACTCCTTGATCACTATGATGAACATGATTTATTATATTAGCTATGTAGGTGTTCTTTGATGTGTGCTTGTTTGTGTTTGCAGGTTATTAAAAGGAAACTCTTTGACGTTGTTGGAGCAAGGCTACCACAAACTAGCGTTGGACTTAAGGTAGGGTCTAAAACACCTCTTAGTTTTTATTAATGAATTGCAATATGTTTAGAGAAAAGTAGATTTGCTTATCCTGCTTGTTGCTAGATATCAGCTGATACTACGGATATTGGTCTTGTTCGCAAGAACGATTTATCCGCTTAACAAATTGGTGACCATACTGGGGACGGGATTTGATTGTTTAATTTTCCTTTATCTTTGATTTGAGAAACTTTACTTTTTGTTTCTGGTTTTTGCTTGGTGTGTGGGATTGGGTAGTTTTTAGATCCTGGATTGGTTTTTTGTTTTTTAGAAATTTTTACGAGGAATGCACATTATGTTTGAGTTACAGTGCGGACCTCTCCGCGCTATTACTTTACTGCATAGAGCAGTACCACACCTGGTTTCACTAGAGGCCTGCGGACCCTGTCAAAATTTTTGAAAATCCTAAAATCTTTTCGTCCAATTTAGTTTAGATTTTTTTTTATTACTTTTATCCTATACCTAGATCTACATATATCCTATCAAAAGTCTCTCATAAGTAAGTTCCATTGGTGTTGTGTTTTGGATGAATTTCTAGAAGTTTTTGCATGCTTGGATTGGTCTTCACTGAGTATTTGTAGTGACTTAAAGCTTAGAAGCCTAAGAAACCTTAGATCACCCTGGAATCTTTTGTCTTCTTGATAAGTGTGGCTGGTTTGTGGGATCTTCCTTTGGTGAGAAATAGATTTTGTTTCTCTTTGCAAAACTTTGAACGAACTTGGTCATAAGTTGTGAATTTCATTTTTTATAAAAAAAAAAAACATAGCTGGGTGTTTTTTGATTGATTTGTTTTTCTGGTCAAATTAATCCTTAGTTCACTGAGTAACTAAGTAAAAACATCCTAAAAAACATTTGAATCTTTTATTTCAATTAGTTTTTAGAAATTAGATCTCAAGATTAGATTTTTTCATAGTTTTGAGTGTGCTTTCTAGAAATTTTTT
>APFE031624829.1:96777-109584 GCA_000404065.3 Pinus taeda | reverse complement strand
TTTTTCTGTAGTTTTGAGTGTTGAAAAGAGAAGGGATTTATTTTGTGAGCATAATTAGTAGCTTCATTTTGAGTGTATTGAAAAAGACAAAAAAAATTCTTTTCAGTTATATGTTGAAGGAAAGTTTTGTTTTTCAAGAAATTGCATTCTCAACTCTTCCTTTAGCTAGAGATTCATTGAAAAGGAAAAGAATTGTTTATCATCTTATGTGCATTTTTTAGTATTTTTTGGAGTCGAGTCTTCACACCACAAAGTTTCATCTCCATACCTTTTGACTTAAGAAACAACCAATAAAAATAACGCTTAATTATAATTCATCTAGCAATAATTTTATTTTTAGGGCTCTTATCACCAACATAGCTTAGGCTAGTGTCTTGGAATAGGTTTTAGTTAACTCTCCAAGACAGTAAAACAAACAAGTAGTTGATCTTGCGGTAGGAAAAATTCCAATTGTTACATGTATGCTCTGGGAAGCTCCTCCTAAAGGAGTCAAGCACGAGATCATATCTGAACCAGTGAGGTAATCAATCCTTCCTCATTGGGAACGATAGTAGATATAAACGTATTAAACTGTAAACCTCGGATTGACCATTGTCGAGGAGCCTAGGGTCACTTGTTGGTAAACCTTGGATTATGTTGTGGAGCCTTCTAGGGGAGTGAGCTTTGTTACTGTGCCCTTGCATGTGTATCAAATCGTAGACTGTTCCCCCAGGTATATTTGTTCCTGTTGGTAACCTTAGTGGTCATAATCTATAGGATTCTTTCCTAAGGTGACGATGGAGGGAAGATACCACTGTACTTGGAGCAGAAGTCGACTAGACTCACTTGGACTCTCTAGGGGGTTATCTTCACTCAAGATGGTTTTGTGAAGAAATGTGTGCCAGTCTGTTTCATTAAGCAGGTTGTTGGGGTAGCTGTTCCAACCGCCATTTTTGTATTGAATTCTGTGACATTGGATTTCATCACCAACTAGTGTTTTCGGTACGGAAAGTTACTATTTGTGTGTGGTTTGAACTCTTAGATTGTTAGGTGTGTGATTCAATTGTTTGGTTCTTTAGAGACTTTAGGTGGTTTTATTGAGATTTTTCTTTGTTTTTGTGTGAAGTAATTAATTAATTAATCGTGGCTGAACTACTGAGACAATCCTGTAGACTTTGGGGGTAGCCTCCCGAATATACAACAAGTTAGCTTGAAGGGCTAAGAGCTCTTGTCACACCTAGTGAAAGTAGAGTTGGGTCACCAGAGGCCAGGGAATCATTTTTAATTATTCACCCTGATTACCAAGTTCCAACAACAGAGTATATTTCTGAACCAATTTCATTTTCTGAAGTTACTGGTAGTATTTCTTCTATTAGTGAATTAGTTGAGGAACCTAAAATTTCTAAACCTGAAATTGAACCTGCTGCTACTCCATCCTCAGGATTTGCTTCTCTAGTTTCTAGTGGTCCTAGTTCACCCAGGGTAGGAAGTATCATTACCCAAAATCTTCCTTCTGGACTCATTTATATTGAAGAACTTGTTAGTCCGTACAAAGATATATCTCTCCTTGAAAATCAACCAACTTTAGAACTTAGGGAATGTGAATCTATCTTCTACAGTCCTTTTCGAAGTGACGCTTGGTACGTATCATTGACAAATGTTTTATAAAATCCGGGTCTCGCTACTTCACCACCTCGTATTCATTTTCATCCTACTCCCAGGGGTTATTATCCTCCTTCGAATATGTCAAACCGGTCATCCATGTTTTCCCAAAATCCAGAGACTTTTTTATATGGTGGTCCTTCTGTTCCTTCTGGGTATCATTCAGTTTCTGGTATTTTTTCAGGAGCATCTCTTCAACCCATTGAACATGGGGTATCAACTGGTAATAATGGAACTCCATCGTTGAGCATAGAAGAAATTCTTATGATGTCTGGTGCTATTCCAAATCCGCAACCTCAAGGTAGTCAGATACCGCCTAGGGGGCAACCTCAAGGTAGTCAGATACCACTTGGAGGGCAACCTCAAGGCAGTCAAATACCGCCTAGGGGGCAACCTCAAGGTAGTCAAATACCACCTGGGGGGGCAACCTCAAGGATAGTACATACCTCAGCAACAGTACATGCCTCAAGATCAACCCCAAACTGAATATATGCCTCAAGGTTAACCCCAAAATCAGTATATACCTCAAGGTCAACCCCAGTTTCAGTACGTGCCTCAAGGTTATCAACCTCAAGGTGAGTACCCATCTCAAGGTTTCCAACCACATTCTGGTCAACTATTTGTTCAAGGAGCTGGAAATGTACCTTTCAATTATCAGTCCTACACTCAACCTGGTTATGGTCCTCCATATGCTCAACCTGTTATGGGTCCTTACCCCGGAATGAATATGGTGTGGGATCCATCTCAAACTTAAGAGATTTTGCAATCCAATGTGCAATTGTCATCTCAACCCCTGGACAACCTATGATTTCTGGTTCAACCCAGCAACCCATCCAGCCTACTATTCAAACTTCTACACCTAGTGTAGCTCATCAGTCTGGGCCTAGTTCGCCTCGAACTCCACCTCAAACGATTGCTACAACTACTGTAGCTTCTATTCAATCTACCCCACCCACTTCTGGAGTATTGACAGCTCCGGTTTCTACTATTCCTGTATCAACTCCTCAAACCTCTTTACCCTAGTCTGGACCTACAATTCAAACTTCAGTTCAGATGCCTGTAGGACAAGTTGGTCCAATTATGGTTGTTACACGTTAACCGCATTTTACTTATCAACTGTACCAAGGATAGTATCAATACAGTCCTGTTGTGCAAAGCCCAGTTTATCAGTATCAACTGTACCCTGGGTATACATATTAACAACCTCAACCTCAACCCCAGTTTGGTCCGGTTAATCTTGGTTTTCTGGGAGGATATAATATTCCCGATGCCAATCCAATTCCAGGTTATCCTGGATATCCTCCTCCTCGAGCTGGTCTTGTGACCCAAGGTTTTCGAGACCCTAACCATCAGTTACCATTTGTTGCAACTTTGGATTTACCTGACTTATTGCGCCTTACGAACGATCCAATTTATTATCTTCCGTACTGGACGCCAATGCCTAATAAGTTTCCCAGTGATATCCCAAAGTTTGAGGGTAAACCAGGGGAGGATCTATAGAATCATGTGATGACTTATCACCTCTGGTGTGCATCCAATTCCATTATAGATGATTCAATTCACTTACGGCTTTTTCAACGCACTCTAATTGGTCTCGCGGCTAAGTGGTACATTGAGTTGCCACGAAGTTCTTTTTATAATTTTAGTCAGCTAGCTACTTCATTCTTAACTCATTTTCAGTTACCTATCAGATATGACAATGACATGGAATTATCAACTTCATTAAAACAGTCAATGTCTACATATATTTTTGACCATATTCACGAATGGCGACGCTGATAACGTTTAGTGAAAGTTTTTATCTCGGATCAAATTTTAGCAGAATGGTTTGTTAAATCATTATTACCTAAAATCATTGAGAATGTAGCTAAGGTAGGAGTAGTTACTGAAGAGCAAGTAATTGCTCAAGCTTAGTACCTTGACCTCGTTTATACGTAGTCAGGTACTTCACACGAAAAAATCCCCAATCTTTCCAAACAAAATCAAATAAATGCAACTCCTTGAGGGTCTCATGCCGCTGATGGTATGATTGGTTTAATTAGTACCAATAGTAAGAATAAATCTGCAAAGAATTCTTCTCCTATTATAACTTTACCAGATTCCCCGACAAGAGAATCTTCCGCTGAAGTTCCTGCCGGTATTCATGTTTTAGAATCTTCTATGGCCAAATCAAAATCCGACGGTAAAAAGAAAGGGAAGAAGAAAAATAAACAAAACACAAAAGAGAAACCAGAAAAAACTGAATCTACTGACGAGAAACGTAAACCTCACTATCCTTGTCTCATCTATGACGAGGAGCACTTTACAAGAGATTGTCCACATCGAGCTGAGGTTTCGAAAACCGTCAAAGGTTCCCAAACCCCTGCTATCTTGAAGGATCATTTTCCTAGTGAAGATAGTAAGATGATAAGTTCTTCCTCAAATGCCTCAGAAGAACCAATTATGATGATGTCCCATGTCAGGATTGTGACGCGATCACAAGATTATGGAAGTAAGAATCCTGTTGGTGGTAAGGAAGCAGAATCTTCTAATTCAAACCCATCAACTTCAACTCCTTCTGGTTCCGATCTGCTACAAATCGAGAAACCTAACCCATAATTAGTAATCAAACCGCCTACTAAAGGTATACTTCAGAAGTCAGCTTTCAATCCACATGCGAGAGCTACTCAGAACTATAACATTGTTGAAGATTTAGCTATATCCCTTCAACAATGTCGGCTTTGGAGGTGTTGCAATCATGTCCAACATAGCGTAAATTGCTATTGTTTGCAATAGGAACTGTTGATATTCAGGATTCCAATCTTATAATCTTTGATTTAGAAAATAGTACACCTCGCTTACCTCATAACATGGCTTTCTAGATCCCAGTGTTAGTCAAAAAAAGACCTTGCTTTTGGACTGTGATTGATGAGGGAGCTTCTACGTGTATTATGTTGATTCAGTGTTGGAGATCACTTGGTTCTCCTATACGCAATCAATCCCCGACAATTTTAAAGGCTTTTGATGGCCGAGGGTTTCATCCTTTTGGCATTCTATAGGATTTACCTATAGGGGTAGAAGGCAAAACTGTTAATCTAGATGTAGAAGTGGTTGATGCCCCTCTAGATTACAACCTTCTTTTGGGTCGTAGTTGGTCTTATGCTATGACTGATGTTGTTTCATCGGTCTTTTGGCTTATTAAATTCCCTCATAATGGAAAGATTGTTACAATAGACCAGTTAAATTATTTTTCATCTGACCTAGCCTCTTCTGAGAGTATCCAACATGTCAGTAAAATAGCTATCCCTTATAAGGATGTTGGGGTGGGATTAGTTAAAGATTCTGGTTTACTAGGAACTTTTTCATTTCCTCCTCCTAACATATCACCTTCTTTTGAAACCATTCATATGATTTCATTGAACACTATTGCTTTTGATGATCCTTGGATTGTACCTTTTGATTCCGAGGTGGACTCATTTGGAAATGCAATGCCCTTGAGTCCCTTTGAAGTTGCATATTAGGTGGTACCATCATTTTTTCGACCCTAGTTCAACCGAAATTGATCCAATGCATGTGGTGCATGGGGAGTCACTTTCAATCTCAACCTCAGATTCAACAACTCTTTCCGATCCTGTTCATACTGATGAGCAGATTCACGAACTTTTGTCTGTTGATGATTTACCATGGGAAGATCTTCATCATCGATATTCATTTTTACCTGAGCTTGATCATTTTTGAAAATGATTTCTCATCTATTTTTACCACTGATTATGTCAAGGAACCACAGAATCCACTGTGACATCCTGATTTTGAGTTAAATTATTGAAAACATTCATATAGGTGCTTCTTGTATGGACGAGGAAATCCAAACTTATAAAGCCCTATTTCAAGAATTTTGTGACGTGTTTTCCTGGTCATATGAAGAAATGCCAGGAATTGGTCCATCAATTGTTGTCCATGAAATTAAAACTTACCCGGATGCTAAACCTGTTCGGCAATGTTTGCGTCAGATACATCCAAGAAACATTGTTGCTATTAAAGCTAAAGTTGAGAAATTACTTCGAGCAGGTTTCATTTATCCAATTCCATTAACGGATTGGGTATTGAATATTGTTCTTGTTAACAAAAAGAAAGGAACGATAAGAATATGTATTGATTATAGGGATATTAGTCGAGCCTGTCCTAAAGACAATTACCCAACTCCCTATATCGATCAAATTATTGATGATTGTGCCGGCAGTGAAATATTTTCCTTTATGGATGGTTTTTCTGGTTACAATCAAATTAACATACTCCCTACTGATCAACCTAAAACAGCTTTCGTTTGTCCATGGGGGACATTTTCGTACTGCAAGTTAACTTTTGGATTGAAGAATGCTGGAGAAAATTTTCAAAGGGCTATGTCTTATGCATTTCATGACATCAAGCACATTGTGCAACCTTATCTCGATGATTTACCTGCTCATTCGTTACGTAGAGCTGATCATCTCACTCATTTACAAGCCATATTTATGAGATGTAGGCATTATCAAATTAGGCTGAATCCACACAAATGTGTTTTCTGTATAGAAACGGGTCATTTACTGGGATTTGTTGTCTCAAAAGCTGGCATTTGTGTCGATCCCTCGAAAGTTGAAGCCATTGTTAAATTACCTCTGCCTTCGACTCTTCGCCAACTCCAAAGTTTTCAAGGGAAAGCAAAATTTTTACGTCGATTCATTACTAACTACGCCGAGATAACGAAAAGTTTTACCAGGTTGTTGAAAAAGAACACTCCATTCTTCTAGGATGAGATAGCTCAGAAATCTTTTGATGCACTTAAACACACGTTGACCCATGCACCGTTATTGCATCCTCCCAAGTACAACCAGGATTACTTTTTGTACCTCGCCGCTTCTCATTCCACCATTGGAATGGTTTTAGTTCAGGAAGATGAATTCAATGCTAAACATGTGATTTAATATCTTAGTCGAACTCTGAATCTGACTGAGCTTAAATATTCGCATGTGGAGAAATTGGCCCTAGCAGCTATTCAAGATGTCGAACAATTTCGTCACTACATTCTACTACACAAAACCACAGTAATTTCTTATTGTAACCCTATATATTTTGACTAAACAATTGCTAGGGGGCAAGTATTCTAAATGGATAGTTATCTTGCAGGAATTTGACCTGGAATTTGAAAAATCCAAGTCATAGAAGTCTTTGGTTTTTGCGGAATTAATGTGTGATTTCCCACGTATTGATACTAAAACTGTGGTGGAAGAACCCATTTCAAATGAATCCTTATTTCTTATCAGTACTCTTGATCCATGGTATGGGGATATAATTGTCTATCTCCAAATCCAATCTTTTCAGCCTGAAATCTCACGATCTCAGTGAAGGAAAATACGTTTCCAGTCCCCAACCGTACAATATTATTGGAGATACACTATATCGTCATGGAGTGAAGTCTATTTTCCGTCGTTTTCTAACTCATGAAGAAGTCGAAAAGGTTCTGAATGACTGTCACTTTGGAGCGTGTGGCGGTCATATGTCTGGATATGCCACAGCCCAAAATATATTGCGCGCTGGTTATTTTTGGCCATCCTTATTTAAAGATTGTATCAATGCAATCTGGAAATGCCACAATTGCCAAACTTTTGATCGAAAGATGCATGCTCCACCTACTCCTCTCCACCTTGTAATTGCCATCGGTCCTTTCGTAAAATGGGGTATTGATTTTATTATATGTAACCCTCACTCGACCGACGGGCATGCGTATATCATCCTTGCAGTAGATTATTTTACCAAGTGAGCCAAAGTGATGCCTATAGTTTCGACAGATGACAAAACTGCTACAATTTTCATTCTCAATTATATAATTGCTAGATTCGGTGTTCCTCAAGCGATTATCATTGATCATGGGAGCCATTTCCGAAACATCATAATGATTGAACTAACAGATCAGCTTGGCCCACGTCACGATAGCTCTACTCCATATTACCCACATGCCAATGGTCTGGTTGAAGAAATCAACAAAGTTCTAGTCACCATGATCTGATGGATCATTGGTATTCATCGGTCAAATTGGCATAACATGTTAATTTTCAGCGCTTTGGGCATACTGAACCTCAGTAAAAACATCAACAGGTTTCACTCCTTTTTAGCTTGTTTACGGGTTGGAAGCAGTGTTACCCATTGAATGTGAAATTCCGTCATTGCAAATAGCCATAGAATTGCTCCCAGCCACTTCTGAAGAGGAAAAATGTTTGTTGTACTTAGCTCAATTAGATGAGAATCAATGTGATGCTGCATTAGCAATCGAGACTCACGCAAAATAGATAAAAGCTCAGTATGATCGAAATGTTACACCTCGTAATTTTTTGGAAGGAGACCTAGTTTTATTATATGATCAAGCAAACGATAAGCTAGGGGCTAGAAAATTCGTACCCATGTGGCATGGTCCTTTTGTTGTTAAGTGAAAGCTGGCCAAAGGGGCCTATAAATTAGTAGATTTTGATGGTGTCTCTTTAGGTAGACCCAGAAATGGGCTTTATCTGAAAAGATATTATGCTTAGAGTTTGGTGTGGGGATTTTTGTTAGAATAGTTTCTTTTGCGTTGGTGTGTTTTAGATTAGAAAATGTGCCTAGTTTAGAGAGTGTTTTATCATTATTCCTGCTTATATTGGTTTTACTCTTGATATTGCAGATGTCGGCATCATCTCAAACATACATTGGTTTTGTTGATGGTGCTTGTCGTAGTACACAGAATATTTCTTCCGCAGCTTGGGTTATCTATTCACCCTCTGACGAGTTAGTATCTATGCATGGGGTAAGCCTTGGTCAAGCAACAAATAACATTGCAGAGTAGAGTGTAGTGATTGAGTTATTATCTGAATCCATCTCATTTGGGATTCAGAGTTTGATTGTAAGGTTAGATTATGAACTTGTTGTATTACAACTTAACAGGGTTTATGCCATTAGAAATCCAGTGTTGTTAAGATTATTTTTGAGAGTTCATCTCTTGGAACGTGAATTTGACTACATTGAATATCAACATATCCCAAGATAATTAAACACATTAGCATATGCAATTTCTTCTCAAATGTTAAATAGACATTTGCAATAATCAAGACAGTAAATTTAAAAACATTCCATAAACACGTTATACAAGATAGCCAGTAATAGTTATATATCATAGTATAGTAGTGTGTCAAATATACGTCACCTTCGATCATAGGTTGAAAAACACCTTATGATTGGCAAAAATGATAGCACAAAAAGATATCAATGTCATAAGAAGTCTACAAATGTGATCATCCTATCCCTAATGATGATCACGATAAGAAACCACTGCTTAGGCCACCCTACAAAGGAACCTCCTAAAAGGTCATGGGACCCCAATCACATAGTGTTGTAGCCTAAGAGGAATATCATCTATGCTAGTCTCTGGGATATCTACTGTCAAGTGCTCTAAATGATGCTCCAATTCGGTTAAGGTCTCTGCTGATTGGTCCTGTGGGGCTGGTGCTGCGGCAACAGGGTGTCTTCTCTCATAGGGCGGGAGAGTGGTTGGTCACCGTGGACCCATATCTGGATTAAAATTTTTTTACTATCAAGTTTTGGATGATTTTAAAAACAAAAAAAATTAGTTTAAAAATTTAGGAAATGATGAAAACAATTTTACCTGTATCATCCCATTGCTCTCTTACTGGAAGAGCCATGTCTGGATCACCACGATAATCCATCCCAACATATGGAAAGTCTTGTATCATGAAAATTTGGTTCCCCAACCAACGAAAATACTCTGGTGGAAATCGGACAACCTCTATACCCTCCTCAAGATGACAAACCATTACTGCAACCCAGCGCATAATCCTAGGATCTCGAGGAAGCCCAGCCTCAACAAAAAGTTGTTGTGGGACCAACATAGGTACCCTCTCTAGGCCAAAGCTCACAACTAAGTAACCATATCCAAATTTCTTTAGTTGTCCATTCTTTTCCCTAGTTAGTTGGCCTTTCACATTCACCAACACGGCATCGCACCAATTGAATATGGTGCCTCGAAAGCATTCTACTGCCATGCGCATTTGGGAACCGGTAGCTAGATGCAATGCTGTGCTCCCGCATAGTCTGGTGACAGTAAATGCGATTACTTTAAGTTCAGGATGGGATATGGTCTTAACATCTATCCGTTTGTCTGCAGTTTGGACATTGCAAAACTCTAGTCGGAGACTAGCAACAGATTGGCCACCAAGCCTAGTCCTGAATAGAGATAATCCTTCGCCTCTCTTCGGCAAACCAGTCAAGAAATAAATGTCCTCTGTCTCAATTTCGAGCCGGTGGCCACCAATTATGAAACACTGGTCCTGTGTGCTCCACCTGTCAACCAACCATTGCAGAAAGTCTACCTGAGCCCTCATACCAAGTATGGTCCAGAATTTCAATAGTCTGCATGCTCTTAATGCATGTATTGAAGGTGGATGGAGTAATGTGGCTTGATCCACATCTTCGTGTCCCCATTCCTGCCAAACAAGCATCTTGTGTATCTGCATTGCAAAAAGGCGTATAAGAACATTGTAATTTCAAAACATTTCGGGGGAAATGAAAAAAGTTGGGGTTTCAAAATGCATTTCATGGGGTCTGCACCTGCCAAGTTAGGGACAGTGCATAGGTTCGCACTAGTCCTTAGGAGCAGGTGCGGGACCCCGACTTTTTCTTTTGTACGAAAAATTCAGGGTTTGCAGGGTCCACATGGTATACCTGCGCAACCACCACTAGCAATTTTTTAACCAAAATTTTCCTAAAAAATGAATTTTAAAGCCCTAAAAATGAAAATGAAACGGTTGAAATGCAAGATAGGGATGATGTGGATTACCTAGAGAGGATGGTTCTTGATTCCAATGGTTGGATTTTCTGCAATCTTCATAGGAAGTTTTCTTACCAAAAGCTCTTACTTTTTACTCCAAAGTCAAACCGTAAAAATGAATTTACAAAAGCCCTTTTTATAAGTTTTTTTGAATAAATGAATTTTTAATTTGTTTATTTTTCACTTTAAAAATGTCACTTTTGATGCATTTTTATTAATTTTAAACAAGTATGAGTAATGTTTTGAGTTTTTGTGCAGAATATTGGGTTTTCAGGGAGAACTGATCATCTTCAATGAAGAGCATACTTTTTCACTTTTTCGGGCTCTTTCAAAATTTACGAAAAAGCGAAACCTAGAGTCCTCTTTAAGCTCTTTTCTTACTCATAAAATATGAAAAGAATGTCGAGTTTTTCTTTTTAAACTCGTTAAAACGGAATTAAAAGGACGGCCCACTTACAGCTCTTTTCTGACCGTATAAACATGAAAATATTGCTGAACTTTTGTCGTTTCAAGTTCGATATTGGTAATAAAACTACGTGTTTTCGATCACTTTTTTACTTTTTAGATTGAAGGCACTAATTATGAAAAGTACTCCTTGATCGTAATGATCAAGAGGTTCTCTCAAGTATTATTTTATACTTTCACGGGCTTGGGAGACACAAATTTACGAAAAAGGACAACCGTGGAGTTTTCTTAAGTTTTTCTTCTGACTCCCTAAAATTGAAAAACACCAAGCTTCTCCTATACTAAACTCGTTAAAATTTAACAGTAAAGGACCTGTTCAATTTCAAACAGGAACGGACCACTCCTTCTTAGGGTTCGAATTTTAAACTAAGTTGGACTCATCCGAAGGATGAGCTTATAATCAAGCAAATGTTATCCTTCTCAAGCTTGTCAAAAATAAAGAGGTACTTGCCAGAAATGGTGGGGGAAAAGAGAGAAAAATGAACCTGCTTTTTATACTTTGTGTTTGGAAAAGCAGTTGACCACTCTTGAACACGACACTTTTTGTTCACCTCGGTTGGGAAATCCTTTGCCTAACAGTTAATCAAACCATATTGAAAGTCTTCAGCTGGTTTCTGGGTATTAGTTTTGGTTCAGTTGTCACCAAACCATCTGCAGTGTCATTATGTGTTCAAGAGGTCAGTTCAAATAAACCATTCATTTGCAAAATTTCTTTTATCAATCTTGACCATCCCTGAGTTAGTCCTTGCCAAATATATTTCTTAAAAACTCAATCTATGATTTCGTGTGGTGGGCTTGTCTATGACAGATCGCTTTCTATCGACTCCAACTCATTATCTAGAAAGATGATCTAGAAATCGTCAGTACCTTGGAATCAACATGCCTCAATGGCAGGTTTCGCGCCTTTGATGACAGGTCACATCATTGACCTTCAATCAAAGGATTCCGTGACATGTTCGACATCGACTCATCTATTCACATTTCATGGATTGTACTGAGTACTTTCAGGGCCATTGACATTACTAGTGGTTCCTCTCACACTTGTTAACAGTTTACATCATTGACTGGTAATCAAGTGGTTTCTACCATGTTCGACTTTGACACATTCATTCACATGGATAGAATCGTACTAGTTCGGGAAGCAGAAATCAAGACCCTGGATCTAGTTTCCACCATCCAGTCTGCGAAGAATTTTGTTATTCATTATACAGTAGATTGTTCATAAACAGATGGCTGCACATATACTGTGTCTACATATGTCTATACTTGTGATGTATTACAAAATCATTCCTGTATTAGAGCAGTTTAGATAGTTTCTAGTCAGTTTTGATCTGAGTATGGGAATGCCTACCTCAGCGATGATATGATCATATATATATATATATTGCATTGAATTTTTTTACAAGTTCCGACCGGGGTATCCATTGGAATATCCTTGAAATGATAAAGTACTTCACTCTTCTTAGATGACAACCATCCTCATCTATTACAGACTTCGCACTTTAGGTGGCAATCTGTTGCACAAAAATTGTCACCATGACTTTCTGCAATGAATATGAGTCTATCACCACTGATAATTACCTCCTTTGCAAGTCTTAAACCTTAGTTCTTCATATCAAGCCTTGAAAATAAGAGAAAGTCCTTAAAAATCTCTAAAACTTCGGTTTCGTACTTTCTCTTAGCATTACTTGCGGTACTGCACCCATTGGTCATGACCCCTACGCACCTGACTGCTCCATCTCTATGTTATGGCTGTGAACCCCTGTAAAAGTTAAAAGGTACAAGTACATTCTTAAAAACTCACTTTGAGTCATTTCTGGAAGCTTCTAGAGGGAATCTTGCGCTGGCAAGTTCGCTCCTTGAGGGTTCAT
>APFE031624829.1:84473-96656 GCA_000404065.3 Pinus taeda | reverse complement strand
TAACCCCTTGATGTGAGGAGCTTATCCCCTTGAAGGAGGACTCTATCCCTTCAATGGTGGACCTGTAACCTCCTTCCTTTGCACTATAAAATGAAGCTTTGGGCTGGTTACTTGGGAGGTCGAAAGTTGAATATTGTTTGAGGGTAAATGCTGTTGGAACTTACTCTTCCCAATTGAGCTTTTGAGAGGAAAGATCACATACCTTTTGATCTCATTTGGAAGAGAGTGAGGCTTGTCAAAGTAGAGGAGATTCCTGTTTGGACCCCAGGAAGAGCTTGTACAGAATCAAGGCACCAAGGTTGTAAAGTTCTTCTTTTTCAAAGTTAATACAATCAAGTTTATTTTTCTCAATAAGTTGTGTTTTATGGTTTATTTCATAGACCCCTTGATTACTATGATGAACATGATTTATTATATTAGCTATGCAGGTGTTCTTTGATGTCTGCTTGTTTGTGTTTGTAGGTTATTAAAAGGAAACTCTTTGAAGCTGTTGGAGCAAGCCTGCCACAAACTAGCATTGGACTTAAGGTAGGCTCTCAAACAACTCTTAGTTTTTATTAATTAATCGCAATATGTTTAGAGAAAAGTAGATTTTCTTGTCCTACTTGTTGCTACATATCAGTTGATACTAGGGAGATCGGTCTTGTCTGCAAGAATGATTTATCTGCTTAACAAAGAGATCCTAGTATTCACGAAGTAATTCAACAACTTTGTCTACTATAGTGTCGTCCTAATAGTCTCTAATATTCATGAACTTTGGCTCTTCTTCAATGCCAATGTTTACTTGATTCTTTTTCAAAGGTGCAGAGACGTATGGGTTCTCTACTTGTGGGTCTTCGACTTCATGATGCCCTTCTATCTCCAGAATATTGATATTCCTTAGGTCTTATTCCTCCTCTTTAGCGGTCACATTATAGCATTCCAAGGGATGGTGCAGCTGGGTGCTCTAGTCCGGTAGGGTCCATTCCATTGGTTCCTTCAGTGTCCTAAAGATAACTGCTTTAATTTATTGAAGTGCTTCATCAATGCTTGCAAAGCCATCTTCGAAGCTAAAATTCAATAAGAAACTTTCTTCAGTACATCTCATTTTGTAGTGTAGTGGTGGAGCTCTGTTTCGAGGTATCAATTCATGGGACTTGTATCCAAGGTATGACAAAATATATGTACCCAATCTGATTATGGATTTGTCCTCCATGCCTTAGTCCACTTTGCCAGGTGATCTCACATATCATCCCTTCCATTGTACCTCTCATTCATTCTGGTAATAGCATGCCCAAATCATAGCTTCATCATTCTCTTGTAATCTTGCCATCCAGCATAACTATCCTTATGTGTACCCAACCATCGTGCAGGCATGGCACATAGCGTAAAATCCAATGCTTGAAAGTGGTGGTCCTCAGAGACTTCATGCTCAAATTCATCTAAAAACATATCTACATCAGTCAAACCATCATAATAAGGTAACTTTCTTACCTCTGATGAAACACAGCGCAGTGATTTCGTCATCATATTGCATCATAATGTAGACACTTCATGTAAGCAGTTTTTCTAATGTTCTAATTCCTCATCTAAATCATAAGTGTGGGAACTCTCCTAATCCCATGAAATCCATCCATCTTTTGTTGGATTGATCCAATCCTGATATTGTGTTGTTATCTTATAGATTTGATCCAGCTCATCGTCACTTTCCACATAATCTCGAATTGGTTTAGTATAGCATGCCCGTCCTGCAGGATCCTGTGGCACTATAACCCTAAGCAACTTTCTTTCAAATGAAATTGTCCTCTTCCTCAAATTAATGACCCCATTCATATCAATAGCCCAAGAAATTCCCAGGAGAGTGGGGTAGGGATTACTGTCATTGACAATTTCTATAACTTCAAAGTCTTCTATTGCACTCGCACCATCAATATCAACTATTACTCCATATAAGCATCCCATGGGCATGATTTTCTGTTGATTCGCAATGCTGAGCTGAATCGAAGACCACTGCAGTGCAGGTCTTCCCATCCTTTCCGATGCCTATTTTGGTAGCACATTCACATTATACCCCAAATCCAAAATGACCCGATCCATCTCATACTCACCAATCTGTGTTTTTAACTGCATCGCTCGTCTTGTTCGCACCTTATTCTTATCTATTTTTCTAACCACATGCTACTCCAAAGGATTATTTTCCTTATTGGTGCACTTGTCTATTAGGTCCTTCAATCCTTCCACAATATTCCTGTCACGCAGTAACTTTATGTAAGTCTCCAAAAACGTAGAGAGTACGGAAGGATCAACCTCTTGTGTCGCATTGGTTTCTTGTGTCTTGTCATGGCTTCTTGAGGTGGAGACCTCAACGAAGCTCTTCTCAGCTTCCATGAATGTTTCCTTAATGCGGTTAAGATCAAAGCCGACTTATTTCTCTGGAGCTTTGTGGACCCATCCATCATGTTTAGGTTTCTTACCCTTATCAGTGCTAGTTGTCATACCACTTCTTAGTCTAATACTAATGCTCTAATCCTCCTCATAGGGCTCAGCCCTCATCATTTGTAAATTTTGCATATGCTACTGAGGTTGTGTTTTCTTCTCTTGCATATTAGCTATTAACATCGAAAATTCTTCTATGGCATGGTCAAAATGCCTGCAGTATTGATATGAAGGGTCTGTAGGATTCTGATAATATTGTGCAAAGTGCCTCGGAAATCAATAGTTGTAGCAGATAATCTAACCGTGACCTCTACCAAGCCGTCCTCCTCACCCTCATCCTCAGCCCTGAAAACCCTCGTGCACTCCTCTGACAGCTTTATCTGTAGGTCAAGATTTTGATTGCATACAGTAAGTAGGGGTTCTTTCGATCATCAGCTCATAGCTTTGATAGTGGCTCTCATCATGGCCCACAGATTTACAAAAATTACATAAGAGTTGCTGAGGCATCTGAATGAACTTCTAAATAAAGTGGCAGTTATCCATCGTATGTTTCTGAGTGACTTGACAAATGGTGCACCATAGCACATTTCCCATGCTTGGCCCGACTAGGGCTTCTGGCTTTAGGGGGGTTGGCCCTCCTCCTATAAGATAGTTCGTGTATACTATAAAATGATCCTTATCATGTGCATGGCCCTTGCACTTCAAGCACCAAACCTCTATGCACACTTATGGCTTAGTCTCCTTTTCCTTCTTCAAACTCTGTAACTTTAGGTGTAGGCTTGCTAACTGTGGGTGGATCTGTTGCACCCCTAGGTTCATATCCTAAATAGGTGATGCGTACAGCCTTATTGCGATCTCTAAGGCTTCCGTCTATGTTGCTATCTTCTGTTGTGATAGAGCAATACTCAAATGTGGAAAAAGTGACATGATGAACCAGTCGTGATGTTAGCTATCTGAGATTTGCATGTTAGCCTATTTGATCTAGCACTTCAACCTCTGATCAAAGTTCCAAGGTGTCTCCCCAACCTTCATCGTGATCTCTTTAAATTCAATTATCGACTGCGCCTTGGATTTATGCTTACTAAACTCTGTGTTCAAAGTTATCTGAGTTTCTGCTAGCAATGCACAAGGATTGTCAGCATAATACTTAATGTACCAGGTTAGCGCAAGATCCTGCAAATTGATGACCAACTGTGCCTTCTTCATCGATTATTTCTGCACTATCCATACAATGCTCACAACAAACTAAAAATGCTCGGGATCATCACTTCCTATGCCCTTGAAGATCTGCATCTTCATTACGTTCACCATGTTGAATGGTGGTGGTGGAGGTGCAGGTGTGGTTGAAGTTGTATGTGGTGGAGGTGAAGGTGGAGTGGATGGAGGATGTGTTCTAGGAATACCCTGAGTTATTAGTTGAAAAACACTTCATGGTGTAGTCTGCACCGCCCCTTCATCATCACTTGAAGGAGGTTGAATTAATGGGCTATACTCTAGTCCTGGTTCTTCACGATTTCTAAAGAATATTCGACTTTGCGTAGCTTCGAACATCAAATTGATGGAATTACCCAATTTGCACATAATAGCATTTTAATCCAAGTATTCAATTACCATACATACTTACCTTGTGGTCCTTTAAAGAATCTTCACTTTACTTCGCTATAGCTGACTGAGGTGTCAATTGCAAATTCCGTAACAAATCCTCCCATAATTTGATCAAGCTAATGATCTACAGCCTGTGCAATCTTTTTTTTAGAGGCGTCTAGTCATCACACCAATTTTGGAGTCCTAACTATAGGACTATCGAGTTTCCACCTTCCTTGACTATCTATCTATTTAGCTAACCACTC
Source organism: Pinus taeda (assembly GCA_000404065.3). Taxonomy (NCBI): domain Eukaryota; kingdom Viridiplantae; phylum Streptophyta; class Pinopsida; order Pinales; family Pinaceae; genus Pinus; species Pinus taeda. Next base: position 92,391 of record APFE031624829.1, on the reverse strand, counting down.
ATATAGTTCAATTGGGAAAGTGCAAAAGAATATTTTGTGTACCTCTGTATACAAATATCTATTCAACCAATCCTCCTTCAACAAAAGTGAATTCCTATTTTCATGAGCCATGAACTTGTGAATCTTCTGATCTAACCACTTTTCAATCTCTTTCTTAGTCAGATTCCAATGATGCGACATCACAAAATTTTTTAAGAAGATCACAGTCCCAGCCAAAAAATCATTTGTTCACTTAGGGGGTCCTAACCCAGGTTTAGATTTAGATGTGCCAACCAAGAAAACCCTACACTATTGGCCCTTTCAGCAACAACCCACGTATGCAAGTTGCAATCTCACTCGAAGCAGTGTTGGGGGATGAAAGAACCATGTTTCTACATCCAGAGACTAGTGTGATGTCTTCTAGCACCTTAGATTTGCCTCCATGTTGATCAATATAATTCTAGGGCCCATTTCTATAACTAAGTTAAAGCAGCCTGCAAACCTTCGTGAAGGTCCACGTTTAATTCTTGTGGAGCTTAAATAGTCTATTTACCTACGTACGCACATCAACAAGCAACCCTAGATCAGATTTTGCATAGATCTACTTAATTCTTTAGAACACATAGAGAAATGGCATTCAATTTCATGGAATTGGCTAGGAATTCATTTCATACATTATTAAGACAGATTCGGTAAATTCATGTAGCATTCAATCACTATTTCGTGAAACATATCATTAATCGATATCATATAACGTAAACAGATGTAGTGAAATACTCAATAATTATTTGAAAGACTATCTTCATTGATCTTCAAGTCACCAATTACAGACTCTCCTACCCTACACACACACTTAGCTACAGACTCTACCTAGACCTCCTGTACACTTAGCTACAGGAGCCTTCCCTTCTCTACCTAAGTGCAAGAAGCAGAGCCTTCCTGCCTTAGCTCTTGACTAAGACAACAAAACTCTTTAATGTGTTTAATTCTCTATCCAAAAATTCCCTCTAAGGCTTGCTAAGACTCAACTATTTATAGCTTCCCTAATACAATACCATGAGCCTTGGCTCATGGGTGAGTCTTCAAAAGTGACCAAAAACAAGGATCTAAGGCCCCTTTGACTCTATCTATTTTCATGCTCTGTGTCCATATTTTGTGGAGAATTTACTTATTTTACAAAATTATTTACAAAAATGACTAATTTCAACTCTACCCCTGGGGACCCCATCCCAACAAGGATATAATTAAATTAGGATGAAGACTTGAGAAATTCCAAAAATAGCATTCAAAACTCATGAAGGTCATTATGAACTTTTGGTCATGCCTTTTGGCATTAATAATGCCCCTTCCACATTTCAAGGTTTGATGAATTCCATTTTCAAACCCTTAGAAAAATTGTGTTCGTATTTTTTTATGATATAATAATCTACAACAAGTCTTGGAAGGATCATGTTCAACATGTTGACAAGGTGCTCAAGCTATTAGAGGAGAAACAATTGTATGCAGAAACCTCCAAATGTTTCTTTGGGGTACATGAGGTGGAATATTTGGGTCACATTATATCTCATGAGTGTGTTAAGGTAGATCCTAACAAAATTAAATCCATAAATGAATGGAAAATCCCCACAACCCTAAAGCATCTTCAAGGATTTATCGAGTTGAGAGGGTATTAATGCAAGTTTGTTAAGAATTATGGGAAAACAGGAACACCTCTAACAACATTACTAAAGAAAGATGCATTTTTTTTTACTCTAGAAGCAACTAATTCCTTTGAACATATTAAAGAGGCATCGTGCTCAGCTCTGATTTTATTTACATGAGACTTCATAAAAACCTTTACGGTGGAATGTGATGCCTCGAGAAATGAAAGTTGTGTTGTTTTAATGCAAGGAATACCCATTGCTTTTGAAAGTCGTCAATTCAAGGGAAATTATTTACACAAAAATATTTATGAGAAGGAAATGTTGGAAATACTACATGCCTTGAAGCAATGGTGCCTTTACTTGATGGGAAGAAACTTCAAGGTAAAAATAAATCATGATACTCTTAAATAATTTTTGGAAAAAATATTATCTTAATAAGATAAAAAAAAGGGTCGCTAATATGTTGGTTTATGACTTTGAAATAATCTATAAAAAAAGGGAAGCAAAATGTTGTTACAGATGCACTCTCAAGAAGGGATGAGGATTTTGAAGAAAAGGAGGAATGGAAGAATGACGAAGAGGTGGGGACACTAATTGAAAATTTGTAGCAAGATCCCAATATATCTGATACATTTATCTAGAACAATGACTCATTATGGTACAAATATCATTTATGTCTATGTAATTATTCCCAACTCAAACAAAAATTTATTTTGGAATTTCACACCTCTCCTTTAGGAGGGCACTTGAGAATTTTAAAACTTACCATAGGGTTACGAAGGAATATTTTTGGGATGGCCTTAAATTTGGTATTCAAAAGTTTGTGGCATAATTTTTTGTTTTCCAACAACATAAAGTTGAGACAACGAATATCTCAGTTCTATTACAACCTTTAGTCATTCCAAGTCAATGTTGGGAGGAGGTCTCAATGGATTTTATCACAGGTTTACCCAAGTCTGAAGGAAATAGTATCATCATGGTGGTAGTGTATATACTTACTAAGTATGCACACCTTTGTGCATTATCTCATCCTTTTAAAGCTAGTACAATTACTACTACATTTATGGAAACAATTCAAAAGCTACATGAAAACCAAAATATTATTGTAAGTGATAGAGAACCCATTTTCATTGGAATTTTTTGGATAGAATTATTTTTTTGTTTGGGTAATCAATTAGCTTGTAGCTCATCTTTTCATCCTCAATCTAACGGGAAAACTAAGATATTGAATAAATGTTTGGAAGGGTATCTTCATTTATTTATATGTAATAAACAAACACAATGGTTCAAGTGGTTATCTCTGGCTGAATGGTGGTATTACACTTCCTTCCATATTTCATCAAAAATGACCCCATTTATGCCACTTTGTGGATATCATCCTCCATCCATCGTATCATCTTTAAAAGAAAAATCTAAGGTTCAAGCACTGGAAGATCACATCGAGCATCAATAACAAGTTCTCCAACTCTTAAAGGAAAACCTTACTCTAGCACAAAATCGAATGAAACAACAAATAGATCAACATCACAGTGAAAGAAGTTTTGACATAAGCGACTAAGTATTTTTATGACTACAACCATACAAACAAATGTCCCCCAATCAAGCTAAGAAGGATAATAAATTATAACCCAAGTACTATGGTCCTTATAACGTGTTGAAAAATATTGGTACTAAGGCATACAAATTGGAGTTGCCTACATCTTCCCGAGTACACCAAATTTTCCATTTTCCACTCTTAAATAAAGCTATTAGTGACAAAATACTAGTTAAAACAATATTGTCAAAACTTGACGAGGAAGGAAAAATCATATTGGAGCCTAAATTAGTCACGTAAACAAGAACCAGATAGCTACAAAATTGATCAATTTCAAAGTATCTCATTAAGTGGAAAAACTTACCTGCTAAAGATTCCACAAGGGAGGATGAGAATTTTATACAAAAACATCTAGAGCTAGTTAGGTGTTAAGGAAAACACTTTTTTAAAGGAAAGGGGCATGTTAAGTCCTTATAATACTAGTGTATCCCTTTTATTGTTATTGTTAGTGTAACCCCCTTATTGTTATTGTTGTTCCCATGTAACCCCCATATTTTTATTATTATTTCCTGTAGAAGCCCAATATTGTTATAGTTGTGCCCTTACATTATTATTGTTTTGTAGGATCTAATTATATTGTGAAACTTTAGAGTCCTATCTACACCAACAAGCTCTTGTCATTTGAACCACCCAAAAATTGTTCATTTACGCGATGTAAAGGAGGTTGCCCCCTTGAAGAGGCTAATTTTCAAGTTGTTGATCTATCTTTTCTTTTTTTTTTTTATCTGGTTGCATTACATATTCATGAAAATTGAATTATAAGTAATTAAATATGACCTCAAAGGGTTAAAATTTATACACTCTCAATTCATCATCTCTCATACAATGGACCAGCTCCTAAAAAGGGTAGAAATGGAATCATGGTTAAGTTATATTCTATCAAAGTTAAGTAGCAAGATGAAAATATTCCTAGGGAATTAAAATGTACCTTGAAAAAGCACTATATGGTCATCCAATAAATTCAAAAATGTATACTTCCATTCATAGATCATGAACATCAAATATAGTTAATACCTAGAATTTCTTCTCCTAAGAAAAGGATTTATAGATATCAACATTAGAGAAAAGGGGAGATTGAGAAAATGGTAAGACATTCTAGATTTAGGTGTTATTCAATATAGTAGGTGTTAATTTTCAATTTCAATAGTGATGGTGAAAAAATAAGACATGTCTTGGATAATGTATCCTGATTAGAGATCTAAACAAAATCACCGTTAAGGACAAATTCCCCATCACAATTATTGATGAGCTATTAGATGAGATTAATATAGCGGTTTATTCTAAAAGGCTTGATCTTAAATTAGGATACGAAAAGATTATATTAAGGAAAAAAGGCATTCAAAAAACAACTTTTAGAACACATGAAGGGCACTTAAATTCTTGGTAATGCCTTTTGGGTTGACAAATGCTCCTTCGACTTTTCAAAGCCTTATGAACAATATTTTTGAACCCCGTGTTAGAAAGTTTATGTTGGTTTTCTTTGATGATATTATTATTTATAGAAAATCATGGGAAGAATACATTAAATATGTGGATAAAGTTCCACAAATTCTTTAGAACAACTAATTATATGAAAAAAGGATATAAATGTTCTTTTGAGAAAACAAGAAGTTGTTAGAAATGTAGATAACTACTCACAAGGGGGGGTGAATCAATAGTGATGACACTTATAATTTTTTCACCAATTCCTTAACCTTTTAACAATTCACAATTTGAAACAGATAAGGAGAGATTAAAGAATCAAATATAAACACAGAAAAATAAAAAAATTCATCACATGGGACACCAATGATTTCTAGTGGAAACCCCCAAGGGAAGAAAAACCACCCACTATTGTTGTGCTACTTCTCATTCTCTTATTATTATATAAATCAATATTTTACATATTTTAGATGGACACCACCAAATCGGAGCCACTACCCATATGAATAGTAATGTTGGACACCTCAAGCAAGGAACTATCTACTCACATGACTTTGCAAGTCACCACTTGCTGGAATCCACCACTCCCAATAAGCCTCGCCCAACCACCATTGGATGGAGATACCACTCCCAATATACTATTTTTCTAGCCACTACTAGTAATGAACCACCACCCCTATTTTGTTCAACCACTATTGAACAGATACCACAACCTCCTCAAACTCTCAGAGCCACGCTTTCATTCATTTTTAAACTGGATTCTAAGGAGAAATTCGCAACTCAATAACAACACATCAATCCTCTGCTAAATAGTAAATCTATCCAAAACTAATTACTACATACAAAACAATATTTTGATGAATTCGCTAGAAATAACCATAAAATAAATTATCTTCAATCAATCCTTACTCCATCTCCTCACTATCTGCATAAAATTTTGGCTGGAACATGCTTCTGCTACCTACTGTAACTTATGTAAGTTGCTTCAGATTTTATGCATAATGTCCCTCATAGCTTGCACACTCTTCTCTTCTTAAAAACTCACTCAACCAAAAAAAATTCCTCAAGGAATTCTCCAACATATAATTTTATGGAGTGATTAAGACAATAATTACAAAGGAGTCTCAAGCTCAAAAACTCTTTCTTCATACTCTCATGAATTGTTCTAGTATTTTGAACATTTCTCCTACTTGACTTGATCCTCCATGATATTCATTAAATGAGATATGTTATCAACTTTAATGAGCTTCTAGAAGACTTCCTTTATCTCTTTGATTAATTACCAAGTGAAAAAACCACAGTAAAAAGCCATACCATAATCTAAGTTCACACATATTTCAGGAATTTCACCTAGTACAGGACATATACACAACTTTATTGAATGAAAGTAGCATGTGTACATGAATTTTCCACACAAGAGTAGCATATATTTTTGTAAATTCCACCCAAATCATCTCAAAACTTGCCTCAACTGATTCAATACATATGTAGGCACCTTTCCAACCTCTACAACATCCTTACATATCTCTACAATATGCTAAGCCCCAACAATTCATCAGAGAACATGATCTAGAATAGAGTGACATCAATGAAAAAATACCACTAAGTTCCTATTGACATGAATTCCAACACTAAAATATGTTCATCAACCTATTCAGGCACCTCCTCAACATGTAGAACGTGTACAAACCCATGAAAAGTCTCTTATAATCACAAAAAAGCTCCAAACATGTTCTCTAAAAGCATAAGGATATCAACATAAAAACATGTTCTCTACAAGATCAACAAAAACCTCCAACTTATTAGGTACTTGTTCATCCTCCTGCAACTTTTATGCCAATGAAAAAGGGTGACGTATAATCCAGGTTGAGGTCAACACAAGAAAAACTCTTCTAAGTCTCTGTTGATATCAATGCCAACACTACAATTCCAACATGCTCCCCCTTTGGAATTCATGTCAACCTCAACCTAATGTCCATAAATTTGAGGTTGATTTTATCTCCCTACTCTCTATATTTTCTCGCTCCATTTGTAATCAATGGTAAATGGAAATACCAATATTGAAAAAACTTCCAACAATGAGGGATTGAGAGAAGTAATCCCCTTGTCATGCTCAAGATCATGTTGACAAGAAAGCTGATAGAAAATGATCTTCTGATAAGAACGAATGTCTCTATTACAAGATAAGCATGTGAAAGAACCAGGTGGATATTGGTTTCAACCAGCCTATTCCACATATACCCCCCATTCAGTGTCATTTGTTTCCTTAGTTGTAGCACAATTTACTATTTTTGGTAGTTTTTTGGGTCCTGAAATTTTTGAGCCATTTTGAGGCTCTAAACGATGTTTTTTTTTTAGCAAAATTGCTCAATGATTTCTATTGCAATCACATTAGTAGCCATAGTTCTCAGAGATATCTTTCCAACGAGGTATCATATGCGTCAAACAGAGATAATATGACCAAGTTATGACCTCGAGAAGTTGGTTTCCCAAGTAACCCCAACCGGGCCCATAAACACTTGGTGTTACATCTCCTCTAGTTAGGGTTTTGGTTGTTTATGGTTTTCTCTTATTGTTGAATAATAAAAATTCCCTTGAGCATCATCGTAACTCAGTTCAGAGGCATGTAGTCGCCACATATCTTCTCATAGATAAGCTAACATCGCCCGAGCTATCTTATTTCCATTCTGTTTGTAAGCATAGTTCAGTATTTTTCTATTAATGAAATGAAATGTTTTTCTATTGCATCTCTATGTTTAGGATTATATATGTAAGTTGTTTCATTCCTATTTAAGTTCAGGTTAGAGGTATCACAACAGTCTTCTCTTTCTCTGTTTTTATTTGCATGTCCCCAATGAGGTGAGAGTATAAGGAGTTAGGGCTCGATCTAGTTGAACTATTGCAGGATCAGCCTCGCAAAACCTGACGACCTCCTATGGTGGAAGAAAATAAATATGAGGGGGCAATAGATCCTTTCAAAATGTTTCTTGAGGAATCCCTCGAGCGACAGAGGGACACGATGATGGATAACTTTGTCGAGATCCTTCGACGACAACCCACAGGTGATGCATCTTCATCTAGTAGTCACTCTGGGGGTGCCACTCTTTTTAAGGTACAAGTTAATTTCAATATTCCCATATTTGAAGGCCTGATAGATGCAGACATCATAGATAAATGGCTAAATCTATTTGAGGTATATTTTTTAGTTCACGACTTTTCCAATCATGAAAAGATTATGTTCGCACTTCTCAAAGTCACCTAACACGTCAAGGACTGGTGG
>APFE031624829.1:47440-83750 GCA_000404065.3 Pinus taeda | reverse complement strand
CTGAAGGCTTCCAAATCAGACGCAGGTTTTGACTCTGAATCAAAACCTAATAATGGGGCTAACAAAGGGAAGAATATCATTAATGCAGAGTCTGTTGCCATCGTGACCACCAAAAAGATCCAGAAAATTGAGCTTGAAGATCCAGAGGAGGGGGAACGCCTCTTCAACTCACAGATGTGGGTGAAGGGTTCTCCACTATAGTTCATTGTCAATAGCGGGAGCCAAAAGGAACTCATTTCACCATAAGTCGTGAAGAGGCTAGGCCTAAAGACTACAACACATCCACAACCGTACACCATCAAGTGGCTTCATCAACGATGAGATCTTCACGTTAGCCAATAGTGTCGCCTTCCATACAACATCAAGTCCTTCATAGATGACGTATTGTGTGATGTTGCTCCTCTTGAAGTTTATGATGTATTGTTAGGATATATGACATGTTGTATATGAATCTAGACCTCTCTCTGTGATTATTACCTTGGATAATAAGTTGTACAGGATATCGGAGGTAGCCTTGCCTAATACCATCTCTTTGATCACTGTAAAGCAATGCAGTAAGATCATTTCCAAGACCAGGAAATTTGCTTTCCTTATGATTCGCCCCCAAGGTAGGAAGAAGGTTGTGGCCACGCCTTCTAGGTAGGGCTCCTTTGCACAGCAGCAACAAATGGACAAGGTAGTGGAGGAGTACTGGGATATTTTTTCCTCACCCACAGGGTACCTCTGCACTGTCAGGTCAAGCACACCATCAATCTTACCCTAGTCATGTTGCTGCCCAATGTACTGATCTATCGATGCTCTATTTTGGATAATGATGAGATCAAGAGGAAGATTCATTAACTACTACAGAAAGGGCACATCACGCCAAGCTCATCAGCCTATGGGAGCCCGATTGTATTGGTACATAAGAAGGATTGGACCTGGAGGCTCTATATTGACTATCAAGCGCTGAACACAATCACTATCTGGAATAGGTAGCCAATCCTACGGATTGATAACATTCTGGACCAGCTCAAGGGGGCCAAATATATCAACAAGATTGACTTAAAGTTAGGTTATCACCAGGTGCCTATCGAAACCTTTGATGTGTGGAAGACTACCTTCAAATCCAAGGAGGGCCTTTTCGAATGGTTGGTCATGCCGTTCAGATTGACGAAAACCCCTCCAACCTTCAGGAGATTGATGGAAGACATCTTGCAGCCCTTCACCAATGCATTTGTGGTGGTGTATTTAGATGACACCTTGATCTTCAGCCAGAGTCGAGAAGAGCACCTCCACCATATTTGACAGGTCCTTCAAACCATTTGACAACACAAGTTGTTTGCTAACTTGGAGAAATGCACCTTTGGCCTGACCCAGGTTCAATATCTGGGGTACATCATTGATAAGCAGGGTGTACATGTGGACCCATCCAAGATACAAGTCATTCAAGATTGGCTAGCCCCAACCACTATAATAGAGCTCCACATCTTTTTGGGTCTTGCCAATTTCTACCGTATGTTCATGCTGGGGTTTTCTCATATCACTTGGCCTTTAAGTTAAGTCACCAAGGGCAGAGCGAAAGAAAAATTCTTTTGGTAAAAAACCCAACAATGAGTGTTCTCTGGTGAGCCCCAGTATTGTAGCAATAATGTTGCAACTCCTGGAACTCCCTTCTTTAATTTTATCAACCCGGTAGTTCGTAACAAACTTCGAAGCAATGGTGTTGTATACACAAGTACTAGCTCTTGCCGCAGCTGTCACTTGGTTAGCTGGCACAAGTCCACTAGGAGCTTAAGCTAACTTCTATGAGCTCTCAGAAGAAGCTTTTTAACTAATGGATGAAAGCTAACTCAAAGGAAGATAATCTACTTGCGGAAAGAAACTGAAAGCCAAAAAGAAACACAAACCCTAGCAAACCCTAATTCTACCAGCTAGTCCTACTGATGCAAGAAGGAAGATGCAAGCTACTAAATGAGATGCCATTGACTTCAAAAGGTAAAATGCATGTGTTTAAGCTACTTTTATAATGAAATCTGAAGAAAACATCTTTTTTTATTTTTGAATGACTTTGTAGGATTATTATGCATGTGCTTTTACTGTTTTTGACTGTGCAGAGGTGGATCGGCAGAAGGAAATGCTTGTAGGAGGTTGGGAAGGTTAGAAGAGGTCCTAAGGGGTCCCCAGCACCCTTCCTGAGAGTTTCACAGAGTTTGTCTATCAAGAAACCTCATTCGTGAGCTTCTACATGAAGTCTGCAGGGGTTCTACAGGATGTTCAGGAATTTCTACAGGATGTTCAGAAATTTCTACAGGATGTTTAAAAAGTGGATTTTAGAGGATGGGTGAGTGAGGTAAGATGCATGAATGGATATGGAGGTAGGAGAGGGGCCTGGAGTGACCCAGGGATTGGTGGATGGAGTGGGGAGAAGGTGTAGAAGGTTGACTTGGCTCAAAGAAGGCCGAAACAATGATTACACAAAAAGGTAGGGTTGCATAGGCAAAAGGACAGATGTGAGACGAGGAACCTAGCTGGGAGATGGAACAGTTGGCTCTGATGAAGCTTAGGTGGATGAAATATCGGTAGAGATGCTCTGCATAGTGTACATTCAACTGAATCAACAAAGTCTTACAAGTAATCAAAGTCCTAGCTAATCTAATCTAACTAACAACAAAGTGAATGAACAACAGCTTTATTTTGAAAGAAAACCATGTATATCAACTATGCAATAAAACATTTTAGATATTTGAAAACATAACTATCTTTTGCAAATGAAAACAGTACACTAAGGATTGCATCGTAAAGTAAACTAGTGTTTTTGTTGGGACAACACGGTTAGTTCAATTCCAACCCCTGATCCAATGAGGGAGAGGTGAAACCAAAGGTGTTTTTTGGCCCTTTTTCTGGAGCTTTTTCCCTGTTATTAACTTATCAAACAAATTTGAACATGAAAAGCTACTTTAATCATCAAAAGAAATCTAAATAACAAAACAAGATTTAAATCTAAATAGCAGATTTTAATTTAGGAATGCAACAAAGACACATGAAAGTAAACAAAGGAAGTACTGGGCACTTGAGATGCACCCAACCCCAAGAGCTATAGCCTCCTAAGAGAAATTAGAGCTGGTGCAAAGCTGGATTCATCTTTATTGCTCAAGAAATAATAGTTACATAAAAAAATTGTCCATAAGGAAAACTTGAAAATGTGCTGAAATGCAGAGCTAAACGACTGCCTAAAAAATGACTAAAATCGAACTACAAACTAGCTAGCTTCTGCCTACAAAGTGACTAACTACTAGCTAACCAAGATGAGGCCCTAAGCCCTCTTATTTATACAAATCGAGGACCCCAACAGTCCTCCTCAACTTTAGGAACACGACTGCCAAAACTTGTAGTTAACAACAGTCCTACTTGACTTACTTGGCTGCCCTTGTGATAATTTATGTGGTGGCCCTTGAACTCCGAGCTGATGGTGGAAAATTCAAGGTAAGGGCCCATAAATGAAGGGGACACCTTCCTACAAATCCTCTCTCTTGTTCCTCCACGAATTTGGTTGCCAAGTGCTCATTAAAACCTTTAATTTTGTCTCAAAATTGACCAAAAACACCGCACAAAGCACACATTAGACTTGTTGGCATAATGACTAACCCAATTCATTCTATTAGCATAAATATAATCAAAAAATGCAATAAACTAATGAGAATGGTGGATTAAGTCGAATTAGGAAGCTGAATGAGCCCATATAATTATCCATTTTTGGGGCTCATCATCATCCCCTACTCTAAGTGTTGCTCATCCTCTGAGCAACTAATCTATCTCTTCATCTCTGATGGCCCTGGTGGCCTCCCTGTCATGCCAAGCTTTTGAAGTGAGGTCCTCTTCTCGGTCATGAAACCATGCTTTTCTCTCTGCTTCTTTCCACTGCCTGTGCTCCTTTTCTTGTAGTAGTTTTATTAAAGCCTCAACCTTAGCCTGCAGCTTGCCCTCTCTCTACTGTTCATCAGATGTTTCCTTGTCTTTCCTTCTTCCTGTGATTGTTTGGCCACATTTTCCTCCAATTTCTTGGTCTCTCGTAGCTTAGCCCAAGTTTTCTGTAGAGAATTCTCAACTTCCTATAGAACTGTCTCAACTTCCTGTAGAACTATCTTTGAGTCCATCATCTTATTTTTCTCTCTCTAGGTGAAGGCTTTTGGCCTCCTCATTCATAGATGATGGATCTCTTTGAAGGAGACTCTTACTTTTTGTTTAGTTGTGGTGTCCTCAATTGTAATTGGCTCCCTTGACTGTGGCTGGGGTTTGCCTGCTTTTATCCTCGTGCTCCTTCTTGCCTTAAAATACATGGAAGGCTCCCTTTTTCACTTCCTTTTTTGCTATGGAGATGTGCTTAAGGTAGCCAGCATAGTTGCTGCCTCCCTAGCTAAAATCTCAGGCGATTTTTCCTTCTATTGCCCTTTTTCTAGACTTTCTGTAGAAATTCCTGTGCTGATTGTTTTCTAGCTTCCTGTAGAAACCATCTTCTGGCTTCCTGTAGAACCTGTCTTCACTGTTTTGGTCTGCTTGGCTGGGGGTGTCTTGCATTTTCAGCTTTTGTGTGGTTGCCTTGATTGTGATAACTTTCATTTGGGCTTTCTTGGCCTTTTTTCTTCCCAACCTTTTTCCTTTTTCACCCTCTGTTTTTGCTGTTGTGTCCTTTTTTGTCTCATGCTCAGCGGTCATGTCAAATTCCTCTTTTTCCTTCTGTTCTTCCTCTATTTTGCCCTCTGCTTGAATGTCTTGTGCTCCTTCATCAATGTTTTTCTCAATTTCTTTAGTTGGCATGGTGTTGAGTTTGTGTTTTAACCTAAAAAAGAGAAAATGCTCAAGTGGGAAAAAACACAGTCAATCACCGAAATAGAGAACAACTGAATTCGATCTTTTTTGAACCCAAGAAGGAATTTTTCGTCTGCTCTTTACAACATCAAATGGCAGTAATTCCCTTATGTTAAAACTGCTGTCACCTTGAATTGGTATGTCTATTTATAAAAGAAATTTTTTACAGATCAGAGCATAAGGACACCGGTTTTTTCAACACATTGATAGATATGTAAATTCGGATTTGGTCCACACATAGGTTGGTCTCTACTGTTGCATGTCTTCCTTGCAAGGGAATTTTTTATTTTCTTCTTTTTCTTTTTAAAATTGATGAGGAGATTTTGGAAGCAGAAGAAAAGAATGGGTAAACTCATTGAATCATGCAGGCATAATTCCACCGTTCTCAATGCACAGGCAGATTTTTTACTCTCAGTTTTCAATTTAATGTCGTGTTCAATTCACCATTTTGCACCAACAAATCATGCACACAGAAGTTTCCCCGATCCTACCTCGTTTTGAGCTTGAAATTCGCTGAAAGTCCCAGGTTCTCTTTCTACATGGTTGTTTTTTGCGTTTCCTGTAGAAACCTTCCTGTAGAACGAAACGATGCTTCCTGTAGAGCTCGATAGGCGAGAGAATTTTTAAAAAACGATATAAATCTCAAGAAATCAGGTAGGAATCTTGCAGAGGACCACTGGTTAACTGATTTGGATGTGTGCTTCAGTTGTGACCACAGTTGAACAAAGAGTGGTGAGATTTTCAGCCGAGCATCATTTAATTTTGGCGTGATTCGTGGTGAAGGAGTGAGGTGGCCAGGTGTACGTGGCCACATGCAGACTGTAGTGTTATCATGAACTATATGTTCTCTTCTTGTTAATTAGTTGCACTAGAGTTCAAATGACCAACACTACCTGTTTTTTCTTTAATTTCACGTGAGTTGTCTAACACGTACGCTGCATGATTCCTGGTTGAGCGCTAGAGAATTGGAAAATGAACTATTGACTTAATCCCACCACTTCATTCGTTATGCACTTTTGAATCATATTGATGCAAATAGAGGAGCTGGTTTAGACACATACCTGTAAGACGACGTGCTGCTGGGTCCGTTTCTGTTGTTGCATGCTTATATTCCGTTGCTGCATGCCTGGATCCTTTATGCTATAATATTTTTGCTGTCTGATGTGTGGTTATTTTTCTTGTGCAGGTGCCATCTGGCCGGATCCGAGCTGCAGGAGTTCGTTTCCATGTTTAGATTTGCACCCTCAAGTTGCTGATGTTGAATTTCCACAGGACAAAAACTTGTTTTGGTCATTTCTCCCGAATGATAGACCGAATCGATCTGAAACTTTTTGAGCATGTTCCTATCATCATTATGCACCTCCCATAGCAAAATTGCGATCAATGGATGCACAGATTTCAAGAAAAATGGAAAATGGTTGAAGCTTATAGAGATCAATTTCTCGGAAACCGTGCATCGGAATTGGCTGAAACTGCTTGGGTAGGTTACTATCACCCATATGCATCTCCCCATGAAATGGGGTTTGAAACAGATGCGTGTATATGGAGAAAATGCAAAAATGGCTGAATGTGATGGAGGCTGATTTCTTAGAAACCATGCATCGGAATTGGCTGAAATTGCTAGGGCATGTTGCCATCATCCCTATACAACTCCCTGTAAAATGGTTTTGTAAAGGATGCACGGTTTTCAAGCTATGGAAAAAACAAATTTTAGCACTAGGTATTTTTGCTTCAAGGCATTCTGCGGTTTTTTTGCATGGTAAGAAAAATGAGCTTGGGCTATAATGCAGGCATGGAAATGATGGAGGAGGAGTTTGAATATTACAGGAGGACTTTTGAACCCTTGAGTAAGCTATCATGTTCGCCAAACTACCTTTTTGCAATCCATTTTTAGCTTCTTGTAGTTTCTACAGGGACTTCCTGTAGAAAACACAGTTTTCATAAAAGAAGCACAATGAGGTGGAAAAAATGGTGGAGAAAGGTGAGGGATGGAAACATGGATGTGTGCAGGTCTCATGGACATATTCTCAGCCTTCGGGTCCTCTTTGGAGATCAATTTGGCTTTTTTGTAAGCTTCCTGTAGAACACACAGAACTTCCTACAGAAAACACAGTTTTCATAAAAGAAGCACAATGAGGTGGAAAAAATGATGGAAAAGGGTGAGGAATGGAAACATGGATGCTTGCGGGCCTAAAAAATAGATTCCAAGCTTTAGATTTCCTTCCAAAATTGAATCTGGCTCGCCTAAAGGTTCTACAGGATGTTTCTTGTAGAAATACAGAACTTCCTCTAGAAACGCCTGTAGCTCCCTGTAAAAGGCCCAGAAGTTCCTGTAGAAGGCCCAACCTCAACCCGAATGTGACCAAATCCTAGGAGAGGTGAGTGGCCATGGAGGGGGTATCTGAGGGGGTGTCCTTGAGCCTGGTACTGACTCCTGTCCTCGTTTTGCGTGCCCCTCTTTTCCTGCAATGTATTCCCTGCAACCTGCAATTATTTTACAAAGATTAGGCTTGACTTTTTTTTTTTTTTTTTTTTTTCTTTTTTTTGTTGAAAACAACTAGGGTGACTCATGGAGGTTTTCACCCTAATTGCCTGCCCTGGGCACCTCCAAGGGAGGTTTTCACCCAGGGACCTTATTCTCTTTTTCTTTTTCTCTTTTTTCTTCTTTTTTTTTCAACCCATTGACCGCCTCATGGAGGCTTTCAATCAATGAACCAATTTAAGGTGCCTCCAAAGAGGTTTTCACCTTAGATTTTTCCTCTTATTTCCATTTTTTCAATTTTTTTTTCCTTTTTTTACCCTACCCTACTTGAAAAACAAAATCGTTCTCAAGTATAAGAATACTTCCAATGGAGCCATGTGCACATTGAGATTAGAGACAAAATGATGTGGAGGCTCGAAATGCATGCTTTGACAGGTATTCGGATTTCAGAGAACAAATAATTTGACGTTGAAGGGATCGAGCATAGCTGAGGAAGAAAGTACTGCTGCAACTTAGTGACCGTCTGAAACCATATCTCAATATAGCTTTGATATCCTTGGTCCTTTTTCTGATCTGGATGATTCTCCATATCTTCTTCTATCATGACCCTCACATCTTCCTCTTTTTGCTGATTTTTCTCTTGAATACATGGAGGATTTGATGGTAACCATGAGGGAGCTCTCTCGATCTCTGATGCTGATGTATTTTCTTCATTTAGCGCAGCCCATGGTTCTTTGATTTCCTCTTTTGAATCTTCTTTTGCTGGATGTGGTCCTTCAATGCTTTCAAAATAATCTCTTTTTTGTAACACTATTCATGAGCTTTGGTGAAGATCATTGAGCTCAAGAGGAGTCATTTGGACATGTTGTGCCTCAGCTTTGCAATTAGATTGAGCTACTCCATTGTATGGTTTGGGAATGGTGGTACGGGTGGTTGAGTGGGGGTGTATTTTTGAGATGGATGTGGATGGGTTTGTGGTTGGGCAGGTGGTGGAGGCAAATGAGCGGGAGGAGAGTTGTACTAGGGCCTCCACCCTTGATGATGTGCATTCCATTGAGGCTGTGGCTGAGCATAAGAGTGAAACGAATGAGCAGCTGGTTGGGCATAACATGGATCTGTGAAGGAACAAGGAGGAGGTGTGTGTTACACAGTAATTTGTCACCGTCCCTATTACCCCTTCTCCCCAGTGGAGTTTCCAAATTGTTTTGGAGGTAAATCCCCTCTGCAGACAGAGGAGATCCCACTAGCCTAACTGAGGTCTAGAACCAATCAAACAACACTAACACATAGGTTCCTAATTGAAAAGTAAAGACCGATGATGAGGGCCTACCTCGAATCCAATGCTAGTATTTGTAGAAGAGTCGTCGCTCCCGTTCTTTCGCTCTAGCTGGTCACAATCCCCACGATCCTCGTGAACGGACACCTGCACATGCAAAGAAAAACACAAATACAAGCATAAAATCCAAGAAATGCAATTATATATTAGTCAGAAAGGATATAACTCAAACATCATTATAAAGACAATAAGAGTGGAACCATAATGATAGTCTCCGTGATTGTCCTGGCCTTCCTAAGGTCTTAGAAGTATGGTCTCACGATCTGGCCTACCCCTCATCGCCCTCTGGAGCTCATGGCGATGCTACTCCATCAACTGGCCATGGTAAGAAGAAAAGGAAGATTCGATTCCCCTGTAGGCTATGTGAAGGCAATCATCCCCTTCACCTTTGTCCGCTCATGGATAAAGCTTCCGCTGCTTTGGAAAGCCTTACAACTTCTTCAACTCAACTTCCAATTGGTGATAAGAGGATCTCTTTAGATCCTCCCACTGTCAATAAAGAGATTGACTTAGATCCTTCTCTTGTCCATGCTCCTCTTTCTGAACCTGGCTGTGCTAAGCCTGTTCGTGACCAACCGTTGGTTGGAGAGAGTGTCAACTTGGGTTCACTGCCTGTTGATCACTCTGTGTCAGAAGAGAATCATGCTCATGTTATTTTCGTCTCATCATATTCTCCTGAGTCTGAAAGCAACCCTGTTATCCCCGTTGATCAAGAGGGTCCCTCTTGGGTTCCTTTAGAGCAGGGGGGAAATCATACGATTCCCCCACCAAGTAGTTCAGTCGTTTCCTTCGACTGGAGTCACCTGACTGCTTTCTGCCTTCCATCCCATGTGCCTTTCTAGATTACAGTACATGCCTATGATATGGCAGTACCTAGCACTGTCTTGGATGAGGGTGCATCTGTCAGTCTTATGCCTTCCACTACTTGGCAAGCTTTGGGCTCCCCACAGCTTATGTCGGTCACACAGAATCTGATGGCGTTTGACAGAGGAACCAGTCAACCATTAGGGTTCCTTCCGAAGTTCCCTATTACTTTGGGAGAAAAAACTGTCTATATAGATGTACTGGTTACCCAAGGTGCTTTAGATTTCAGTCTTCTCCTTGGTCGTGACTATGTTTATGCCATGGGGGCCCTTGTCTCTTCACTTTTCCATGTGGTTTGCTTTCCACACGACGGAAGGATCGTGACTATAGATCAATTATCGTTCTTTAGTCCCCCAGTGCCTCCTGCGCAGTTGTCATCCCCTCCTGGTTTTTATCCACCGGTTGTATCTGCCCCACCACAGGTCAACTACATGGCTACTTATCCCGTGCCTGTATCTAGTGATGATGCCATTATGCATAGTGTCCTGGGGGCATTGGGTCCTGACTTCCAAGATGTTGTCCTTCCACCGTGAGTGACACTCTTGGACGCAACGACTTCTTGTTCGTTATGATGAATTTTGTTCGGAGCATGGTTCGCTTTCCTATGTCAAGCTCCTTAAAAAATGAAACTAGGATTAGTCGGAGCATAGTTCACCTTCCTATGTCAAGCTCCTTAAAAAATGAAACTGGGTTTGGTCCTAGGATAGTTTGTTCCTGTGTCAACCTCGTTAAAAAATGAAACTAGGTCTGGTCGGAGCATAGTTTGCTTTCCTACGTCAAGCTTCTTAAAAAATGAAACTAGGTCTGATCGGAGCATAGTTCGCTTTCCTATGTCAAGCTCCTTAAAAAATGAAACTGGGTCTGGTCGAGCATAGTTCCTGATCCTGTGTCAAGCTCGTTAAAAAATGAAATAAGGGTTATGAGGATAGTTCTTTTATTGTGTCAACCTCATTAAAAAATGAAACAACTCCCTTTCCAGATCGAGTCTTTTGATTAAGATCTCGTAAAATACAAGTTGAGTCTTTCCAAGATCTCGATAGTGAACCTTCATTCCATCCACTTTGTTGAATGCAATGAAGCTTGGGGAGCATGTACCTCATTTTGCGTCATTATGCTGGAGGCATGCGAGCTTATAACAAGCATAGTTTTTCGTTTAAAGCTTGTGTAAACATTAAACCGAATCCAAGCAGAGTTCTCCATGGTTCAAGCTTGTGTAAAAATGAACCCATACCCGATTTACATCTTGTGATTGCTGTCTTTATCTGCTAAATTCTGTTAGATGAGCCTTGGTTGTTGTCACCCCATTGCCACCATCTCTTTGGCCGATCATATGCTTTCACTTGCTTGTTTTCCTTTCCTGAGGGACCGCAGTTATGAGTGGTTTTGTTAGCCAACCTCTTGACCATTACATGTTTTGAGCAGTTCCACCATTGCCGGAACCAGTTGCTACCCTTTACACCACTCGTTCCTCTAGGAAGAGTCACCTTTAAGCTCTTTTCTGACTCGTAAAATATGAAAAGATCGCCGAGTATTTTTTTTCCCTTTTTGACTCGTTAAAGAGAATAAAAATGGAGGTCTTCTTTCAACTCTTTTCTGACCGTTTAAAGATGAAAAGATTGCCAAGTTATTCCTCTTGACTCGCTAAACGTAAATAAGAGGCGGTCGCCTTTAAACTCTTTTTTGACCATGTAAAGACAAAAGATCGTCGGGCCCTTGTCGTTTCAGGCTCGTTAACGGTTACAAAACAACGTGATTTCGGTCGCTTTTTTACTTTTTCAGGTCGAAATCACTACTCGTGAAAAGTACTCCTCGATCGTAATGATTGGGTGGTTCTTTCGAGCATTGTTTTATACTTTTTCGGGCTCGAGAGACACAACTTTACGAAAAAGGACACCCCTGGAGTTTACTTTTCCATTGTCTTTTCAAACTCTCTAAACATGAAAAGACACCGAGTTCTTCCTTTGTCAGACTCATTAAAAATTAATGACATCGGATTTCGTCAAAATGATGCCTCTCAAGCATATGCTATCCCTGCCAAGCTTTTCATCCAAAAATAACCGGGGTACTCGCCAGAAATGGTGGGGAAAAAGGAACCACAATTGTCATCGTGTCGGTAGTATGTCGCTCTTGAACATGGCACTTGTCTACATTCGTGTCTGGGTGGGGACATCTCATCTTGTTTTTACACTTGCCTCTATGGGTTTGGGTTGTCCTGTTTGACCTCTCATCTGCTCATTGCCCTGTCACCATGACCCCTGATCTTTTGATGTCAAATACTGCCAAATCCACTGTCGTGCTGCCAATATGTTCAAGAGAAGTTGACCTCTGCAGAATACTCAACCTCCCTCTAATACCTCACACAAAACATCTTATCCTTCTCTGTCTCGTGTCGATGATGTGGGAAACATTATGGCCCACCTTCGATCAAGGTCACTTCCTGTCGATTTTAGCTCATTATCCAGGAAGTTGACTTAGAGACTCCCTTCAAGTACCTTGGAGCCTGCATGCCTCAATGGCAGGTTCTTCATGTTCGATGCGAGGTTTTCATCATTGGCCTCCGATCGGATGATTCTACAGGTGTTCGATGCTGGTTCACTGATTCGCACGCCGTAGATTGTACCTATAGTACCTTGAGGACCATTGTCATTATTGGTGGTACCTCTCGCATTTGTTAACAATTTTCATCATTGACTGGTAATCAGACGATGTTCTTGCATGTTCGACTTCGACTCCCATATTCGCATGCTTGAACTTGTACTTTGTTTGGGACGAGATGGAGTGCAAGACCTTGGATTTTGTCTGTTAAGATCCAGGTTGCGATTTTGTGGATTATTATGATCATTACATGACTCATTCACTGGATGGCTGTGAACATGCCTGAGTCTCTTTATCGATCCTTACTGGATGGCTGCGTCCATACATTGGATCCAGATTTTTATGTACTCTGTTATGGATGGCTGTGCCCATACCACATATATCATGTACTTGAGATATCAGTTGTACTTCGTGCAGGTTCTCCGACGGCCATGTTTTCAGTTGACCATGTTCTTGTAAAGAATTTCACCCCTCTTTCTCTCGGGCATCATGCTTTAGGGGGCATCTGTTACACAGTAATTTGTCACCGTCCCTATTACCCCTTCTCCCGCACATTGGAGGACTTATTCCAGGACCTGTGAGAAGTGACATAACCTGAAAACACTGGCATTGTATCCCCTTGAGTATGTACTTCATATGCCCTGAAGACACCTTCTGCAAAATACCCATAAAAATAGCCCTTTTTCCATTGGTGTGGTTACACTGTGTATCACTCGCACTAATGGGGGAAATCCTCCAAAGAGGGCGCGCCAGCTGGCACTTTGTCTCAGAGTCACACTCACGCCAGCCCAGTTGGGTAAAGTTTTTAACAAACAAACTTACGAAGGTTCTTCCTAACCTATTCATGAATTGATTCCAGCTTGAGTTAGTTCAGTTGGGCTTTGAATCTCCATAGAAGGGAAGTAGTTCTCCACCTCTCATGGAATCTTCTTAGTGATAAAGCCAATCCCATGAATCTTGTGGATGACCCTAACTCCTTCTCCTCTATCTATAAAATCTTGTCCTTTTGCCTTTGACAAGCTAGTTAGTAGTTCTAGTCTCCAAGTTCCAAATTCTAAGTCCCAAAGTTTGAGAATTGCTAAGCTCATGCTACAAGAAGCCTTCTTCATTCCCATAAGGCTACATCTAAAGTGAGGAGATTCTTGTCCAAGTAACCAAGGAGAGAGAGGCTTGTTCCCCATTCCCAACAAGATTTGTAAGGCATGTGCTGCTGATCAACCAGCCAAAGGAGGATTTGACGTCAGAACTATGGTTGTATTCTTCTTTGTTTATCAATAATAATAGACGCCTATCATTATGGTTCCACTCTTATTGTCTTTATAATGATGATTGAGTTATATCCTTTCTGACTGATATATAGTTGCATCTATTGGATTTTATGCTTGTATTTGTGTCTTTCTTTGCATGTGCAGGTGTCCATTCACGAGGATCATGGGGATCGTGACCAGCCAGAGCAAAGGAACGGGAGCGACGACTCTTCTACAAGTGTTAGCGTTGGAATCCATGTAGGCCTTCATCATCGGTCTTTTATCTGCAATTAGGAAACTGTGTGTTATCGTTGTTTGATTATTGCTAGACCCCATTTGGGCTAGTAGGGATTGCCTCTATTCATAGAGGGGATTTACCTCCACAACAATTTGGCGACTCCGCTGGGGAGTTGGCTTTTTCCCTTGTTGTTTGTTTTGTCTTGTTGTTTGATTTGTAAACTTTAGACGGAGCCTGAAGTACGACCAGATAGCCTTCGAAACGCTATTGCTCTGCATTAGCAGAGTAGATCAATGCCACTTCAGTCCATCTCCGGTTTGGTTTACGAACTAAACGGCTTGGAACTTGCCTTGTTTCTTGGTTGTTTCTTGGTTTCTCCTACTTGATTAGCTTTCTGGGTTGAATCCCTGTGTTGCTTCTTGCCCCTTGGTGTACCTGGGTACTGTTGACTTAGCTTTGGCTCTTTTGTTTTTTATTTTTCCATAGAAAACTTGGCTGGCGCTTGTCTATAGCGTTACAGTCACGCCAGTTGGTGCAAGTTGCACATTGACAACCCGCGCAATCCTTGCAAGGCACTAGTTGCAGCCTGACAGTCGTGCCAGGCCTGGGAACTTTTGAAGTTTGCTTGGCTGAGAGCCCTTTGAGCTTGATTTTTGTTCTAGGTACCTTTTTTAGACAACTTGAGTGTGTTGGAGTGTGATTTGACTGGCTTTGATCGTTACCCTTTGGGTGCTTGCTTTTGTCCATCGATTTCACATTTCTAGCCCTAGGGCATCTAGTGGCTTTGTGTGTCGAGCCTTCCTCAGGTGTTTTGATCTTCTAGTGGTCCAGTCGACTCTTTGTTTGCTCCCTTGCACTTGTTTGGTGGTTGTAAATCGTTTTGTTGCGTTATTTGGGTGACTTGCTTTGTCTTCACTTGAATTCCGCTTCGTCTCACTTTGAGCCTAGATTACACGGCTCATTGGTGTCTTTGGGATCTTTCTTGTTCTTTGGAAGTTTGATTTGTGATTTAGGGAATTGAATGTGCTTGTATTGAATAGAATTTGTTTGTTGTCATTTCTCAAAGTTGTTTAGTGCATTTTTCCATCATCAAAAAGAAAAATCTCTTTGCTTTGTATTGGTTAATGAGAATTAGAACTTTTCATTTCGATTAGTGATTAGTGATCTTAAAGAAAAGTTTGTCAATTTGCACTAGCTCCATTAGGGAAGTTCTCTGTCATTTTGTGATCGTTTCGTTTGAATGAAAGCTCTTGAACTCTCTCGTAACTAGCATTCATCGAATGAAATGACTTTTTTTGGCATATAGATTGCATTTAGGGAATTTTGAGAGATTACATACGGTAAGCCTGAAAAATGAAACATAACACAAGATCAAATTTAAAATAAACTGAATGAATCTAACAACACATTGGAACATAACGCTCACCTTTTAGAGGTCTAGGCTAGAGACGTGCTCCGACGTCATTAAACCTAGTCACTTTTGTTTTCACTCAAGGTTGGGTGATTCCTCCTTTGGTGACTCAATTGCAGTCTAGTACGGGCTTGTGCACCCACGTACCACTGAGTATATGGGGAGACCCCACTAGGTTATTATCCTTTATCCACAGGAAGCCGTGTCTGCTGCCTTACGACCCGTAACGCACCGAACACAACATTCAGGAAGATTGACTACCGTACGGAAAGTCCTTGGTTTTCATATGATTGCTAAGGTGTATATGTCATTTTATGGATTGTCTGGTAAACCCTTTGCCTAGTTCTCCAAAGTAGTCACTTTTTGATCCTTTTCGGACTCCCTAAAAGAAAAGGCTCACCTGAGCATTTGTCACTTCGGGCTCACCAAACATTCGAAGGCGACTAGAGTCATCTTTTTGTCCTTTTCTCTACTCTTTAAAGATGAAAAGGTCAAGTTATGTTCTTGTGTCTTAAAATTTATTCGGCCACGTTCACACTTACCCTGTTAGATCTTGTTTGTGTTAGTTTGAGTAGGGTCTTTTCTCGTTAGCTTGTCTAGGATTTTTTGAATCGAATCATCCTGGCAGATCCATCGATCCCATCCCCCATCCCTAGTGACCAAGGGTCTCCTTCTTTTGCTGCTCCTGAGACACCGGTTTGTGGTGACACTTTTCCTGTTATTCCAAGTGTCCAACCATTGAACTCTCGTGCTCCAAAATACGATATTCACAATCTATTTTGGAACCCTGTTTGGGAGCCTTACGAAGAGGATTTTCCTTCTACTCCTACTGGTGTTTCAGTCCCAATGTATTCCTCTAACATGGATGACACATCTCCTATAGTGAGTGAGACACCTATTTTGTCAAGTATCAAGACTCCTATCCCGACCACATCCCCAGTCATAACTCTGGACTTCACTGTCACCCCTCTCAGTGTCACGGTACCCTTATGCTATAAAGCTTTGAGGGATGTTATGGGTTCTAGGAACTCCTCTTCAAGTACCATGTCGGATCACAACATGACTCCCACTACGGGATCTTTTGTTTCACAAGTTCACAATACAATTGTCACTTCAGTGCCGACTATCCCGACTGTTTGTGTAGCGTCTTCAACACCGGTTGTTAGTGCCGTTACGACGTCTTCAATTGTAACTACTGTTGCTAGACCATCCCACGGTTCAGTACATAGTGTCCAGACGGCACATACACCCAGAGTTGTCCATCCTGCACTTAATGACCCACCTTATTTTGGTTCCATTCTAGCAGGGGAGGCATATACTCAGTATTTGCATGTCGTCCAGAATCCGGGCGCACAAGGTCCAAGTCATTATTATGACCCCACAGGGCATCATTTGTATATTTCCTTACCCTCTCAGCCTGCGGTTGAGGTCTTGGTCCCGTTAAGTGTCGCTTGGG
The DNA here is from genome assembly GCA_000404065.3 of Pinus taeda. Taxonomy (NCBI): domain Eukaryota; kingdom Viridiplantae; phylum Streptophyta; class Pinopsida; order Pinales; family Pinaceae; genus Pinus; species Pinus taeda. Next base: position 67,273 of record APFE031624829.1, on the reverse strand, counting down.
GTACCCCTAGTTATGGTGGTGGCCAAGCGCTCCGTTCGGATCAAGGACAACCTTACCAAGGACCATCGTATCAAGGTCAACCGTCTCACACGCAGACTTCTTATGGGCAGCAGTATTACGGGCAAACCTATCCAGGGCAGCCTGGAGGCCCACAAGGACAACCCTTCTGGGGACAACCTTCGGCCTATGGTGGTCCGTCTTTCACCTATCTTGGGAAACCCTCTGGAAATCCGAGACAACCTTATATCCAACAAGGACAACCTGGAGTACAGCAGGGATACCCCTCCGGTCAACCCTATGGGAATCTAGAACAACCTTATGTGCAACAAGGACAACCTGGAATCCAGCAAGGGTACCCTTCTGGGCAGGGTGGTCATCCTTACGTGCAGCAAGGCCAACCCACGACTCAGCCTATTCAACCATCTGGATAGGTTGGTCAACCCCAAGGTCTACTAACGGTTCAGTCCACTCAGTCATCTGTTCCGCAAGGACAACCCTCGGTTGTACGAGGACAACCTAACACCCAACAAGCTAAACCTTCTAGGCAAGTGGGTCCATCCCAAACTCAACTAGGGAAACCTTCCTACTAGGTGGACCAATCTCCATCCTCTCAAAGACATCTTTCTGGGACTACTCAACCAGGCATTCAGATGGTGATTGCTTCTCAATTTCAACCCGGTTTTCAGCCCAAGCTGGGCCCCAGACTCAAACTGGTCTTCAGATGTAAGGTGGGTTTCAACCCCAACATTCTTACCAAGCATAGCCTACTCCCCAGGCTCAGTATGGAGCCGAGAAACCGTATGGTTACCAACAACCCTAGGGACAAACTTAGTTTGCCCCGTACCAAAATTATCAACAAATGCAGGTCGCTCCTTATCAAAATTACCAGCAACAGTATGTTGCTCCTGCAAGCCAGGTTGGTAATCAATGGGATGCTGGAGGGCAGATCCAGGGTCAACTGTCCGGTTATGGCTATCACCCCTATGGACAAAATCCCTACGGACAGAACTCTTATGGGCCTCGTCTTTCTGGACAAAATCAATGGGGGCAACTAGCAACTGGTTGGAACTCTAGTGCTACCTCGTATCCATAGCCACAGATGTCCTTCAATCCTCAGTTACCATTCTTAGCAACATTGGAACTGTCGGATGTATCCAAATTGACTAATGATCCTATCCTTCATAATCCATTCTGGCCACCAGTTCCAACCAAGATACCCAGCCATTGTCCCAAATTCGATGGCAAAGCTGGAGAAGATCCTCAAGCCCACGTTTATGACTTACCACCTATGGTGTTCATCAAATTCATGGCTTGACGATTCAATCCGGCTCCTCCTGTTCCAACGGACTCCCACCGGCTCAGCTGCTAAGTGGTACATTGAGTTGACTCGCAGATCCTTTCAAGATTTCAACTCATTGGCAATGGCATTTCTAACTCATTTTCAGTTGCCCATTCAGTATGAGACGGGAACGCATCTCCTCACGTCTCTCAAACAGGACACAGCCACGCACATATCCAATCATATACATGAATGGAGATGGCGTCGTCATTTGATCAAGTTCTGAATTCCTGATCAGCTCCTAACCGATTGGTTTACGACCTCCTTTGTCCCTAAAATTGCACGAGACATTGCTATGGGAGCTTGTGTAACTGAAGAGTAGGCTATCATGCATGCTCAGTACCTTGACTTAGTTTATTCTCAGTCAGGTACCTTATATGAGTATTTTTCTGATGCCCCAAGACCCGGAACATCCAAAGCTCTGCCAAAGCCATCTGTTGACAGTGTTATTGGCGCTGTAAATCTGTCTACGAAAAAATGATCCGCGAACCGTGGGAAACAAAAATCCAATGCTTCAAACGAAAACACTTCTCAGGGTGTATCTAATTCTGGAAATACCTCCGAGGTCAACATCGTCCAGTCCACCACGGCAGATAAAGCCTCGAAAGGAAAGAAAAAGGGGAAAGTGAAGAATAAATCTGATCAACACAAACAAGACTCCCCTAAACCTCCACCAGAGGAAGGAGCCAAACGTAAATCGAAGTATCCTTGTCTTATCTGTGACGAGGATCACTATACCAAAGACTACCCAAGGCAGTCCGAAGTTAGTCGTTCATTGAAAGGTGCTCCTGGGATTCCTTCGGTTTCGAAAGAACCTTTCCCCTCCCAGCAAACCCAAATGGTGGCCGACCCATGCTCGTCTTCTTCTCCCTTTGGTTCCCAAGTGTTCATGGCTGGAACGATTCCCATTCATATTACGACTCGAGCAAAGGAATATCCATCATCCACCGGGAAGGAGCCTGAGGTCCCCTCAAGCACTCCTTCATCCAGTTTTGGTCCGCTCCATATCGAGAGACCTAGCACTAAGACGCCCATTCGACCCCCTCCTAAAGGTGTACACGGGAGATCATCTTACAACCCAAATGCTCATGTTGCCCATCACTACAGCATCGTTGAGGACTTAGCTCAGGCTCTGTCAGCTATGTCAGCTTTAGAAGTTCTCCAGAGCTGCCCCCCCAAGATGAAGTCCTTGCTATCGGCCATTGGTGGCATCGACCCGGCCAACTCGGATTTAATCACATTTGATCTCGAGACCCATGTACCGAGACTGCCTCACCAGATTGCCTTCCTCATTCAGGTCATCATCAATTCAAAAACGATTCATCGTACAGTTATTGATGAAGGCGCCTCAACTTGCATTATGTCTGTTGCTTGTTGGAAGGCTATTGGGTCTCCGACTTTGAGTGAGTCTGCAATGAAACTGGAAGCCTTTGATGCGAGAGAATCTCACCCTTACAGTATCCTCCAACGATTGCCGATTACTTTGGAAAGGAAGACCGTTGAAGTGGAAGTTGAAGTTGTTGATGCAAATCTTACTTACAACCTCCTTTTGGGCCAGAGCTGGACATATGCCATGCATGCTATGGCTTCATCCCTCTTTCGTGTCATTCGTTTCCCTCATCAGGGGAAATTGTCATGGTAGACCAACTCTCCTTCTTCGCTTCTTCTTCCGAAGGCAATGTGCCTTTTGTGAAGCATACCTCCATTCCCTTAGAGGGTGTGGGAGCTGGGCTCTTCAAAGATCCTGCCCTCATGGGTGTCTTCTCACTCCCACCTCCAAACCTCGCCTCTATCAATATGATTTTGGTTCGCTCTGATCCTTGGGTTCTTCCCCCCATTGACCAGATAGAATCATGGGGCGATGAGATGCCGTTGAGTCCTGCCGAGCTCAACTACATCGAGATTGTCGCTGTATCGGCTCCTCCTGCTGAATTTGCTTCTTTAACGGAGCTCTTGACTTGTACAATCATTCCCCTTGGCTTGGAGATTGTGCTTCATCGGATCCTTTAAAGGAAATATTTCCTTCTGACGAAGCCATTATAGAGACCATGTCTCTCGAGGAACTCCCTTGGTTTAATCTTCACCACTGTTCGTCGTTCCTCCCTACCCTTCGCAAAGCGCTGGCTTGTCTCAAGCGATTTGCTCCTTGTCTCCCTTCACAACCCCTTTAGACACCCTTTCATGTATATCAAGTTTCCTCTGAAGGGAATCTAGGAAACATTACACAGACTCAACCTATTGACATCTCTGTCAAACCAGGGATTGTCGAGCATATCTACATCGGAGTCACTTGCACTCCTAAGGAAATTCAACTCTATATAGGTCTTTTTCGCGAGTTTCGTGATGTCTTTGATTGGTCTTACGAAGAGATGCCCGGCATTGATCCAAGCATCGTGGTGCATGAGATACCCACGTATCCAGGAGCTAAGCCTGTTCGTCAGCGTTTACGCCCCGTGCACCCCCGAAAGGCTGTAGCAATTAAAGCGGAAGTCGAAAATCTTCTCAAAGCTAGCTTCATCTACCCCATCCCACTCATAGATTGGGTCTCCAACATCGTCCCTGTGGATAAAAAGCAGCGTACTATTAGAGTCTGTGTCGATTACCATGATATTAATCGAGCCTGTCCAAAAGATAACTACCCCACACCCTTCATTGACCAGCTCATTGATGAGTGTGCCGGAAGTGAGACATATTCATTTATGAACGGCTTCTCTGGATATAACCAGATTAATATTGCGCCAGCTAACCAACACAAGACCGCCTTTATCTATCCATGGAGCACTTTCGCTTATAAAAAGCTCCCTTTCGGCCTCAAGAATGTCGGTGCCACCTTCCAACATGCGATGTCTTATTCCTTTCATGATATTCGACACATCGTGCAGCCTTACCTGGATGATCTTCTAGCTCATTCAGCTAGGCATCAAGACCATCCAGCGCATCTCCGTGAAATCTTTCTCTGCTGTCTACACTATTGTATTCGTCTTAACCCGCACAAGTGTGTCGTTTGCGTAGAGTCTAGCAGACTTCTCGGGCTCATCGTCTCCTGAGAGGGCATTCATCTGGATCCCCTTAAAGTCGAAGCCATTTTGAATCTTCCTGCCCCTGCTTCCTTGCGACAATTGCAAAGCTTGCAGGGTAAAGCAAACTTTTTACGACGATTCATCCCGAATTATACCGAGGTGGCCAATGGTTTCATGCGGTTACTGAAGCGCAAAACCCCATTTCGATGGGATGCCATAGCTCAAGAGTATTTCAAACATCTTAAAAATCTTCTTGTTTCTGCTCCTTTGTTGCATCCTCCAAAACACCATCACGATTACATGTTGTATCTAGCCGTGGCTAATACCACCATTGGCATGGTTCTTGTTTAGGATGACAATGATGGCACTGAACACGTCATTTATTATCTCAGCCACAATTTATTAGATACGGAATCTCGATATGCTTACGTCAAGAAGTTGGCATTGGCCGCCGTTTGTGCCATCCAATGCTTCTGTCATTATATCTTGTTTCGTACTATGACAGTGATCTCTGATTGCAACCCAATGACATACATCCTGTCATGTCAGCTGCTGGGGGGCAAGTACTCGAAGTGGATTGTCATCCTCCAAGATTTTGACTTGGAATTCGCTACTGCCAAGTCTAAGAAATGGCTTGTCTTCACTGAATTGTTGTGCTCTTTGCCATCCAATGCCACCTCCTCTCGGTTAGAGGATCATATTTTGGATGAAACTCTCTTCCTCATCAGCACCGTCGATCCCTAGTACGGGGATATCATTGTCTATTTACAAATGTCCTCTTTTCATCCTGAGACATCTAAGGATGCTTGCCGACGGATCTGCCATCAAGCCCAACCATATTGCATCGTTGGGGACACCCTGTACCGTCTCAGCGTTGATTCTATTCTCTCTCGATGCTTAACTCTCAAAGAAGCCGAGTTTTAAATGACTGCCACTCTGATGCTTGTGGCGGTCACATGTCCGGATATGCCACTGCACAGAATATCCTCCATGCTATTTACTTTTGGCCCTCCATTTTCAAGGATTGTATTCTTGCCATCCGCTCCTGCCACGAGTGCCAATTCTACCAACGGAAGATGCGTGCACCCCCTACTCCACTACACCCCGTTGTTACTGTCGGTCCTTTTGCCAACTGGGGCATGAATTATATGACCTATAACCCTCGCTCGGATGGGGGGCATGGGCATATCATCGTTTCTGTTGATTATTTCACGAAATGGGCCGAGGTGATGCCTACATTGTATGAAGACGGTCACACCACGGCGCAATTTTTGTTCAACCATGTTATCTCGCAGTTCGGGGTCCCTCAAGCTATCGTTAATGATCACAGAAAGCATTTTCGTAATCACATGATGACCGAGCTTACAACGCAGTTGGGCCTACAACATGATAGTTCGAATCCATACTATCCTCAGGCCAGCGGTTAAGTAGAAGCTGTGAACAAGGTCTTGGTTATGATGCTTCAACGAACTATTGGCATGCATAAGTCCAACTGGCATTTGATGTTGTTCTTTGCTTTGTGGGCCTACCGAATCTCTGTGAAGGATGCCACCGGTTTCACTCCTTTCCAGTTGGTTTATGGACTGGAGGCTACCCTTCCTATTGAGTGTGAGATTCCTTCGTTAAAGTTAGCTATCGAATTGCTCGCTAACACTACTCCAGTAGAGGAGCACCTTCTTTACTTGGAGCAGCTAGACGAGACTCGTCAACTAGCCTCTTTAGCTATTGAAGCACAGAAGAAGAGAGTGAAAACTCACTTCGATAACACTGTTCATCCTCACTCTTTCATTGAGGGAGATTTGGTCCTGCTCTACGATCAAGCTAATGATAAGCTGGGGGCAGGAAAATTCGAGCCCATGTGGCACGGGCCCTATATTGTAAAAAGAGTTTTGCGAAAAGGGGCCTACGAGTTTATTGATTACGAAGGGAATCCCCTGGATAAGCCCCGAAATGGGCTTTATTTGAAAAAATATTATGCATGAGTCCAGGCACTCTATTTTTTGTACATACGGGTGCTTTCAGCAAGTGTGTTGTGTGTGCATGTTTTCATGTTTTTGTCTTGGTGTGTCGGTGTGATTGCCGCTTATTGTGTCTTTTTGCCTCTTGGACAGATGTCTGGTTCGCCTTACGTTGGTTTCGATGATGGTGCCTCCCGCAGTACACGCAACTTGTCATCTGTGGCATGGGTGATCTACGATCCTCATGGTGAGTTAGTAGACCATCAAGGGGTTTGTCTAGGTTGTACAATGAAAAATGTTGCTGAGTATAGTGCTGTGATTGAATTACTAGCTGAGGTGATTAACCTCAGTATTCAGACATTGGTTGTGAACTTTGACTCTCAGCTTGTCGTCCACCAACTCAACGGGCATTATTCTGTCAAAGACCATCGGATTTTAAGGTTGTATTTACGTGTTAAGTTGTTAGAAATGGATTTTGATTTCATTACTTATCAACATATTCCAAGACGATTTAATACGTTAACCGATGCATTAGCTAATTATGTGTTGGACAGACATTCGCATAACATGTAATTCAAAATAACATAAGAAGCATAAAACACAATAAACCATAAAACATATGTATATATATATAGATATGTGTGTGTGTGTGTGTGTCAAAATGTTTGCACTGCGTGCATCATCAAAAAATAATACATGTTTGTCTTAGTACATCCGGAGACAACATGTCTCTCAAAAAATATGCATAGAAAAGAAAGCCTAGATATCTAGTCCTGGTGGTGCTCATGGTAGCACGTCACCGCTCGCATTAAACATCTCAGGAGTCGGTGGATGCAAGTCGACACCCCCACCATGTGCCTCTGGTACGCTAGCGGGACATCCGCTAGCCGAGCGTAATCCGGAATCCCTCGAGTGATAGTCTCGAGGTTCTGAATGAGCTCTCCTCTGTCACCACCCTCCTCCTGAGGATCTGCTGCTGCAGCCTGGTGTCTCCTCGCAATGGGAGACATGCCAGCTAGACGCTCTAGGCCAACAACTGCATATGCATATAAATGTTATTAGAACAAGCATGTATTAACCAAAAAAAATCATAAAAACCGAAAATTAAAATGAGGTCATACCTATCTCCTCATCCCAGTGCTCTCCCTCCAGCAGTGGGAGGTCAGGGTCATCGATGAAGTCTATCCCCGCATACAGCTAGTCCTCCACCATGATCAATTGGTGGCAAAGCCACCCAAAAGACTCAAGTCTGAATGACATTTGTTGACCACCACTGCCTGTCAGCATCAGCGCCGCCCAACGCGCCATCCTCGGCTCTCGAGGTGCCAGGTCGGGAACAAAGGCCCCTTGGCCCTGGAAGATTGGCACGCGTTCCAAGAAGAACATCACCAAGATGGAGTCGTATCCGAACTGTTGTAGCTTGCTACGCTTGGCCTTTGTTAGCTGCCTCTTCATATTGGTCATCACAACTAACGCCCAATTGAAGACCGTCGGGTTAAGGCTCTCTGTCCCTAGTATCAGGTGATTCTTCGTAGCTTCATGGGGCGCCTGTGCCCCCACAGCTCGTGTGATGGTGAATAATAGAGCTCTGTGTGTTAGGTCTTGAACAGTGGGGATATCCACTTTTGAGCTGCCCAACCCATATCTTGCCACTAGGAAAACTCGAGCCTTCACCTCCTCCATCTTCTCCCTGGATGGCCTGCTCCTCCATCTTCTCCTCCATCGATATTTTAATGTATATTTGTGTCGAAAATGAATTTTACACTGGTCTTTGTGCAACGGCAAGTGTTTGTGCAGCTTAGGCGATGAAACGAGTTGTATTTTATACTTTTTCGAACTCGGTAAACACACGAAAAAGTCCTCTGGAGTCATCTTTTTTCTCTTTTCTAACTCTCTAAACGTGAAAAGAACGCTGAGTTGTTCCTCTCGACTCATTAAATGTAAATGAGAGTTGGTCGTCTTTAAACTCTTTTCTGACCGTGTAAAAAAAGAAAAGATTGTCGGACCCTTGTCGTTTCAGGTTCGTTAACGGTTACGAAGCGACGTGGTTTTGATCGCTTTTTTACTTTTTCAAATTGAAATCACTACTTATGAAAAGTACTGCTCGGTCGTAATGATCGGGCGGTTCTTTCAAGCATTTTTTTATACTTTTTCGGGCTCGAGAGACACAACTTTACGAAAACGGACACCCTTGGAGTTTCCTTTTCCATTGTCTTTTCAAACTCTCTAAACATGAAAAGGCACCGAGTTCTTCCTTTGTCAGACTCGTTAAAATTTAATGACATCAGATTCCGTCGAAATGACACCTTTCAAGCATATGCTATCCCCATCAAGCTTGTCATAAAAAATAATCAGGGTACTCGCCAGAAATGGTGGGGAAAATGGAACCACAATTATTGTCGTGTCGGCAGTATGTCGCTCTTGAACATGGCACTTTTCTGCATTCGTGTCTGGGTGGGGACATCTCATATTGTTTTCACACTTGCCTCCGTGGGTTTGGGTTATCCTGTCTGACTTCTCATCTTCTCATTGCCCTGTCACCATGACCCCTGATCATTTGATGTCAAATACTGCCAAGTCCGCTGTCGTGCCGCCAATATGTTCAAGAGAAGTTGACCTCTGCAGAATACTCAACCTCCCTCTGATACCTCACACAAAACATCTTATCCTTCTCTGTCTCGTGTCAATGATGTGGGAAACATTATGGCCCACCTTTGATCGAGGTTGCTTCCTGTCGACTTCAGCTCATTATCCGGAAGTTGACCTAGAGATTCCCTTCAGGTGCCTTGGAGCCTGCATGCCTCAATGGCAGGTTCTTCATGTTCGACGCAAGGTTTTCATCATTGGCCTCCGATTGAATGATTCTACGGGTGTTTGATGCCGGCTCACTGATTCGCACGCTATAGATTGTACCTATAGTACCTTGAGGACCATTGTCATTATTGGTGGTACCTCTCACGTCTGTTAACAGTTTTCATCATTGACTGATAATCAGACGATGTTCTTGCATGTTCAACTTCGACTCCCATATTCGCATGCTTGAACTTGTACTTTTTTCGGGTCGAGATGGAGCGCAAGACCCTAGATTTTGTCTGTTGAGATCCAGGTTTCGATTTTGTGGATTATTATAATCATTAAATGACTCATTCACTCGATGGCTACGACCATGCCTGAGTCTACTTATCGATCCTTCCTGGATGGCTGTGCCCATACCTTGGATCTGGATTTTTATGTACTCTGCTATGGATGGCTTCGCTCATACCACATACATCATGTACTTGAGATATCAGTTGTACTTCTTATGCAGGTTCTCCAGCGGCAGTGTTTTCAGTTGGCCATGTTCTTGTAAAGCATTTCACCCCTCTCTCTCGGGCCTCATGCTTTAAGGGGCATCCGGTACACAGTAATTTGTCACCGTCCTTGTTACCCCTTCTCCCGCACATTGGAGGACTTACTCTGGGACTTGTGAGAAGTGACATAACCTAAAAACACTTGCATTGTATCCCCTTGAGTATGTACTTCATATGCCCTGAAGACACCTTCTGCAAAATACCCATAAAAATAACCCTTTTCCCATTGGCGTGGTTCCACTGTGTAACACTTGCGCCAATGGGGGAAATCCTCCAAAGAGGGTGCACCAGCTAGCACTCTGTCTCAGAGTCGCACTCGCGCCAGCCCAGTTGGGTAAATTTTTTAACAAACAAACTTACGAAGGTTCTTCCTAACCCATTCATGAACTGATTCCATCTTGAGTAAGTCCAGTTGGGCTTCAAATCTCCATAGAAGGAAGTAGTTCTCCACCTCTCATGGAAGCTTCTTAGTGATAGAGCTAATCCCATGAATCTTGTGGATGATCCTAACTCCTTCTCCTCTATCTATAAAATCTTGTCCTTTTGCCTTTGACAAGCTAGTTAGTAGTTCTAGTCTCCAAGTTCCAAATTCTAAGTCCCAAAGTCTAAGAATTGCTAAGCTCATGCTACAAGAAGCCTTCTTCATTCCCATAATGCTGAATCTAATGTGAGGAGATTCTTGTCCAAGTAACCAAGGAGAGAGAGGCTTGTTCCCCATTCCCAACAAGCTTTGCAAGGCATGTGATTCTGATCACCCAGCCAAAGGAGGATTTGACGTCAGAACTATGGTTGTATTCTTCTTTGTTTATCAATAATAATAGACGACTATCATTATGGTTCCACTCTTATTGTCTTTATAATGATGATTGAGTTATATCCTTTCTAACTGATATATAGTTGCATCTATTGGATTTTAAGCTTGTATTTGTGTGGTTCTTTGCATGTGCAGGTGTCCGTTCACGAGGATCGTGGGGATCGTGACCAGCCGGAGCAAAGGAACAGGAGCGACGAATCTTCTAAAAGTGTTAGCATTGGAATCCAGGTAGGCCCTCATCATCGGTCTTTTATTTGCAATTAGGAACCTGCGTGTTAGCATTGTTTGATTGTTGCTAGACCCCATTTGGGCTAGTAGGGGTCACCTCTATCTGCAGAGGGGATTTAGCTCCACAACATTGTCTGTTTGAATAGTAAATCGTTTAATTTCCTGTTTCCTTTCCTTGTCTTTCAACTGTATGTTTTATCTTCCATCTTTTTTTGAATAGATTTGATAACACTCTTTGAGTAAACAAGTCTTATGACTAGTATTAAGACTGTTTATCCAAGGATGTGGTCTTCTGATCACCTGTAAAACAAAAGAAATTGTTAAGAAAGCATTAGTTTGTAGGGGAGGTCGAAAATTTTTCATTTGAGCTTGAGAGGTCTGTTGATTGAGTCCAGAATGCTTTTTTGTGATGTAAACCATGCTCGAATTGTTTAACAGACGCTTCAGGTGGTGCAGATAGGTTTCATAGGGTTTTACTCCACAATCAAGTGAAAACGAGCAAAACTAGGGTGTTTGTGTTGAAACGGGTAAACGGTTGATATTAGCGGGTAAGCTTTGAATGAAAAGTGGACAGATGGCACCGAATTGATGATGTGAAGTTTTGTTGTTAGTGGGAGGTGGTAAGTGGTTTATATCGCACCATTGATGGAAAGAGGGCAGTATTTAGCCTGGGGCTAGTGATTCCACAGATCTCTTGACGTGTGGCGGAGGCACTGTGCAAAACCTGCTTGGTGATCGCTCATTAACGAGCAGTCACCAAGAGTCTCGCGATATCAATATCGGCCGTTGGATGATGGGGACGTGATTTAATGGTGGACGGGAGGTGTATAGGAGTGGAGTTTGACTGTGGTGGGCCTAACACAATAAAAAATGTTTAATTGTATCAGGGGTAGTGCGATTGGTTGGGGGTGGTTCTTAATTAATCGTAAGGGTTAATTAATTCCAATTAATCCTGTTTGACAAGTATCTATGGTTATATTTAACCGGAGCGGGATATATAATATTTCGACGTTTTATATAGTTAAATAATACGGGAGTGGGTTAATTTTTCCAAAGGATTTATATAAAATAAGTCAGAAATTAATATGAAACAATGTGATAAGAAGCACTAAGTAAAAACATTAGAGTATATATTTAAACTTAGGCTTAAAGTGGAAAATGGTTTTTTATGTGATATTGTGCATTTTTCCTATGTAAAATAGGATTTTACTTAGGAAAATACTAATGAGAGTGAATGAATGATTTATGGATGGTTTTAAGTACTTACGCCATTTAAATAATTGGGCCAAGGGTCCGGTCCCTCCAAAAGTCAGAGAAATGCTCTAAGCCCCTTTAATTTTCAAAGACCTTAACACTTTAGGGGGGATTAGTCAAATATTTAGGGAAAAATGTGAATGGAAGTTAGTTACTTGACCTTGTCTTGCTTGAACTGCATCAAGTGTAATGTCTGCCTTGCACTTGTGATAAAAGTGAAAATTAACACCTTTAGAGACATTATCCATCACAAGTATTTTTGCAACACCATCTACCTACCCTACCTACTTTAACCTAACAATTTTTCTTCTTTATTTGGGTGCACTTAGACTGGAAAACCCTTATCAAATCATCCTTTTCTTTTACATAGCAAGCCTACCTATGTCTGCACTTATTACATCCAAGGGCTCAGATTAAACCGTTGAGCTCCTCTTTATTTACTCTACCTATCTACTTATCTGCCAAGATTACCCTATTTGGTCAGATATTTATTCTCTATCTCTAAAACATGAAATTCAAATATGAACTAGCCAAGCTTAAGTTGTTTGACTATTCATCAATTTTGGCATAAGTTAACAAGCTGCACACAATGCTTATTTCAGAAAATGAAACAGTAGTGGCATTTAGACTTGCACACTTTCCTGGTCTATTTTTATTTGGGGTTCATTTCTTTCATTTTTTCGACTATCTTTATTATTTTTACCCTTTGATTTTTCTTTAGGGTATACCCTCTTTACATTTTTAATTTTTTTTTGATTTTTTGACAATATGAAAAATCTTTGCAACAAGAAAGGTATGAATATATTACAGAGCTCATCAATTCAATCATGAAATATGACACCTATTGGTGTAGGAGCATAACAAAACCAACCCCCTAAGAAAGAGGGAATGAATCTGACCATATATTTCAATGCATTGGAAGGAATTACCACTCCTTAAATACTCAGTATAGAAGAATATATAAAGAAGAAAAAGTTAATAGTGTTGATTGATTAAGGTAGTACTCATAATTTTATTCATTGTAAGATATGCAAGGAATTGAATTACTTCCTATATCCAACACTAGAATGTCAAGTGACAGTTTCAAATGGAAGAACTATAAATTGCTCTAGAAAGTGCCATAATATCAAGATAACCATGGGAGAATATGAATTGAATAGCCCAATGATTTCCCTTCCAATGGGAGGTGTTGATCTTGTACCAGGAATCCAATGGTTACAATATTTGGGGATGATATATTTTAATTTTCAATAACTTCTCTTTATCTTTTTTGGGAAGGAAAGGAAGTTGAATTAAGGGGTATCACAGAGAAATCAGGAAATATAATCAGATCTAATGGAATGAAAAAACTTTTGAGGAAATAACAACTGGGTGTATTGCACAATTATGCTCATTTAAGTCTCAAACTCAAAATCATATATTTCTCGGGATCTCCAAAAAGTCTTAGACAATAATTATAAGATATTTGAGACTCCCAAATGATTCCCACCTATTCATGACCATGATCATGCTATTAATTTGATTCCAAGAAGTGCTCCTCCAAACATCAAACCTTACAGATATTCATATTCCCAAAAGATTGAAATTGAACGTATGGTTGCAGAAATGCTAGAGGCAGGTATAATTCAAGCTAGTCAAAATTCTTTATCTGCTCCAGTAGTATTGGTGCACAAGAAGGATGGATTATGGCGTATGTGTCAAGAATATAGGGATCTAAACAAAATCACTATTAAAGATAAAATTCCCACTTCTATAATTGAAAAATTGTTGCATGAATTACTTGGAGCAATTTAATTCACCAAGTTGGATATTCATTCAAGATATCATCAAATAAAATGAATACTGAAGACATTCTAAAAAAAACATTCAGAACTCATGAGGGTCATTATGAATCATTATTAATGCACCTTTGACATTTGAAGGTTTGATGAATTCCATTTTCAAGCCCTTTGAAAATTTGTGTTAGTATTTTTTGATGTTATACTTATCTACAACAAGTCTTGGAAGGTTCATGTTCAACATGTTGATAGGGTGCTCAAACTATTGGAGGAGAAGCAATTATATGCAAAAACCTCCAAATATTTCTTTGGAGTATAAGAGGTGGAATATCTATGTCATATTCTATCTCATGAGGGTGTTAAGGTAGATCCTAAAAAATTAAATCCATTAAGGCATGGAAAATCCCCACAACCCTAAAGAATCTTTGAGTATTTCTCAGGTTGATAGGGTATTATCAATTTTTTTTAAGAATTATGGGAGAATAACATCACCTCTAACAACATTACTGAATAAAAATGCATTTTATGGGACTATAGAAGCAACTAAAGCCTTTGAACATCTTAAAGAGGAAATGTTTGAAACACTGGTCTTAGCTACACTTGACTTCACAAAAACCTTTGTTGTGGAATGTGATGCCCTAGGAAATGGAATTGGTGTTGTTTTAATGCAAGAAGGAATACCCATTTCTTTTGAAAGTTATCCAATCAAAGGAAAGTATTTACATAGACCTATTTATGAGAAGGAAATGCTGGAAATACTACATGCACTAAAGAAATGGAGACCTTACCTAATAGGAATAAACTTCAAGGTAAAAACCGATCATGATAGTCTTAAATAATTTTAGCAACGAATATTATCTTCAGAAGAGTAGCAAAAATGGGTCAACAAGATGTTGGGTTATGCTTTTGAAAGCATCTACAAAAAAGGGAAAAAAAATGTTGTTGTAGATGCACTCTCAAGAAAGGATGATGGCGTGGAAGCATTTCTTTGTGCCATTTCTATTGTTCAACCTAATTGGATAACCGAAACAAGGGATGAATGGAAGAATGACGAAGAGGTGTGGACATTTATTTAAAAGATGCAGAAATATCCCAATGCATATGATACATTTAGCTGAAATAATGATTCATTATGGTACAAATATCGTTTATATCTTTGTAAGAATTCCCAAATCAAGCAAAACATTCTTTTGGAATTGCACATCTCCCCCTTAGGAGGGCATGCAGGATTTTTAAAAACTTACTATATGGTCAACAATGATTTTTTTGGGATGGCCTTGAATCTAATATTTAGAAGTTTATGGTAGAATGATTGGTTTGCCAACAATATAAATTTGAGACAATTAAGACCTAGGGTCTATCACAACCTCTAGTCATTCCACGTTAGCATTGGGAGGAGGCCTCAATGAATTTTATTGCAGTTTTACCCAAGTCTAAAGGAAAGAGTGTCATCATGGTGGTAGTTGATAGACTTACCAAGTATGAAAAATTTTGTGCATTATCTTTTTAAAGCTAGTACAATTTCTATTGTATTTATGGAAGCAATTCAAAATCTACATGGAAATACAAAGATTATTGTAAGTGACAAAGATCCTATTTCCACTGGAAATTTATGGACGAAACTACTTTCTTTCCTTGGTACTTAATTAGCTCATAATGTTTCTTATCATCCTCAATCTGACGGGAAAACTAAGACAATGAACAAATGTTTGGAAGGATATCTTCGTTGCTTTGTATATAATAAACAAACACAATGGGTCAAGTTGTTACCTCTACCTAAATGGTGGTAATACACGTCCTTCCATAATGTAGCGAAAATGGCCCCATTTATGGAACTTTATGGATATCATCCACCATCCATCACATCATATTTAAGAGAAATTTCTAAGGGTCAAGTAGTGAAATATCACATTGATAATCAATAAAAAGTTCTCCAACTCTTAAAAGATAACTTCATTCTAGCGCAAAATCGAATGAAACAATAGGCAGATCAACATCACAGTGAAAGAAGTTCGACGTAGACAATTTGGTATTTTTACGCCTAAAACCATTCAAACAAATGTCCCTCAAGCAAGCTAAGAAGGATAATAAATTATCACACAAGTACTATGGTCCTTACATGGTGTTGCAAAATATTAGTACTATGGCATAAAATTGGAGTTGCCTACATATTCCTGAGTACACTAAGTTTTCCATGTTTCATGCTTAAAGAAGGGTATTGGTGACAAGCTCCCCATTCAAATAGTATTTCCGTAACTTGATGAAGAAGGAAAAATCATATTTGAGCCTAAAGAAGTCACAGAAACAAGAACCTGACAGTGATGAAATCAATTAATTTCAGAGTATCTTATTAAGTGAAAGAATTTACCCACTGAAGACTCTACATGGGAGGATGGGAATTTTATACAAAAGCATATGGAACTACTCAAGCATTGAGGACAACAAGTTTTTTAAGGAGAGGGGCATGTTAGGTCCCTATAATACTAGTGTATTCCCCTTATTGTTATTGTTAGTGTATCCCCCTAGTGTTATTGTTGTTCCCACCTATCCCCCATGTTATTATTGTTGTTCCCCATAGAAGCACATTATTATTATTGTTGTGAACCTACATTATTATTGCTATGTAGGATCTTATTATATTGTGACCCTTGTTGTCACTCACCACCTTTTTAGTCACCATTGGCTTCAAAATACAAATAGCGGTGATGTTGGGGGCCAAATTTTGAGGCCATAAAAGCTATGAGAGCCATATCAGACCCTATCCATTGCCTAGTGCTCGGAAGGAGCTTTCTAATGGACTTCCAAACAAAAATCTAGAGCTCATTGAAGAATCTCATTGGAAAGGCCAACAAATGAAAAACAATGGCTAAGTGTTGATGAAAATTGCAATCGAGCCTGGAGAAATTATCGCATTGCATGAAGACAAAGATATCGGTTGATCAGTGGGCCTGAGCAAAATAGACATCGGTGTCAGCGGATTGTAGCACACGTCCATATCGCAATTGGAAAAGTCCAAGTGGTCCTCCCTTAAGGATTATCGGCAGAGGTGAAGGCGTATTATGATATATAGACCAAACTTGCTGGGGGCGGCAGATTTCCGAAATACAAAGAAAAACATAGAAAAACAGGGTTGGGCGGACCCTTTTCCCTCTCCTTTGCGGGGTATATGTCTCAAGCCACAAGAAATATTGCACATCAAACATCGGCGAAGGCAAAGGGCTCCCACTTAAGAAATATCAGCGGTTCCATCAGCCAATTGCGATTTGCGATTTCTCACCATTTCATTGGTGGAGGGATGATGGAGGTTGACACATGAAAGGCATGAAAAGATAGGGTCAGTCGGGCTCTTTTCTCTCTCCTCAAAGAGACCATGTGGCGGCCTTTGATTATTTCATTGAGCTGACATGGTAGCTGATGTCTGTGATGACATGGTAGGTACGGAAGATGATGTGGCAGGCAGACATGTGGCACTGATTTTTGGCATTTTCAGGGGTCATATGGGGCTGTTTACTGGTGCCACATGGCACCACCCAGAGGGTGACATGTAGCAGTGATGACATTAGCAATGACTCTCGTAGGTTATTGACAATCGATGATCACAAGTGTTAAGGGGTAAAGAGTTAAGGCCATAGAGAGGCAACGATTGCAATTTGACCGATTTACCCCCAGGTGCAATAAAAGATTAAAAGTTAGGTTTATAAAGACCCTCCATCCAAAATTTCGGCCTGCTCCAAGGAAAAGTTTAAAGCACAGTTTAATTGGCTGATGAGGGGCTTCTGCAATATAAATAAAAATGCCCCCCACATAGCCATTGAGAGCTTTAGCACCAAAACACATGGCCCCTGGTTCTAGCTCCCAGTCACATGAAAAACACTACAAAGAGGATTATAATGAAAGGGGCCTAAGAGAAAATAAAAAGAGACCAATTGTTCATTTGTTCTACTACATTAAAGGTCCATGACCACCCAATTGTTCACTACAACATAAGGCAACCAGAGCACTAAAAGGACTGCGTAGTGATTTAAGTGGGCGGATAGGCTGGTAGTGGTGATATTAAATAAGGCATGGCACGATTGAAGAGTAGCATGGGGGAAACTAAGGAAGGCTTAATGGAACAACATGGTGCTCTAATCCCTCTACACATAAAAGGACCACTTGGGCACACGCATTTCCCACTCCACTCCCTATTCCATCGAACAACTCACTCAGGTAGTTAAGGTAGAATTGAAAGAAATCGACCGAGCAATAGTGAACCACCTCAGGTGCAGAGATAAGCATAATGACAATAGGGACATGGCTTGATATGAAGCTTCCTCTGGAACAACAAGGGGACACCTCCTCCTTCCCCTTCCCCCTTTATTTCTCTATGCTTTTATTTATGTTTATGTCCAAGAAAGGGATTGGATCTTGATTGTAATCTTTTTGGGGCAACAGCGCCTAACAGCAATCGGGACAACTAGTTTAGCATGAGAGCTAGGGCTTGGGCTCAGATATTTTGTAAAATGTATTTCTAGCTCCCACTCCTCTTATAAATAGGGGGAATCAATATTCTACAAGGGTTCCATAATTTCTCACCCGAGTGGTCGAGATTCTGAGTAGCCATTCGGTTACATTTGTTTTCATGGGACTTCATTGATATTACGGCCGAGTGTATGAACTGGTAGTTGGGCCCTTTAGGATAGATGGTGTTTCCTTGTTGATTCCAAGTACCATTCATAGGAAATATCTCTTCTTGGTAGTATCATTCCATTTTTCATTTTTCCTCCTTGATATAGTTTAAATGTTGTTGTTGAGTTTCTTGGTGGGTTATGGATTTATCTTACTTGCAAATAGAGAACAATACCTGGGGTAGCTCATATTTACCTTAGCTAGTGGCAGTGAATGATACTGATGTCATGTTCAGCTTGAAACCTTCTTTTTCACTTCTCTATTTCTATCATTTCATTGGAAAACCATGGTTTAGGATTATGTCTTGCTTACAACCCTATCCATTGAATTCAAACTTTCTGCTGGAACATTTCTACCTAGGATTTTGTTGTTACAACCCTATGCATTTGTTTCCCTCCTTCCTTTCCTTCTATCCACTGTCACTACAACTTCTGTTTAAGCTATCTCATTTTCATGTGTCATCCACCAGAAGGAGAAGTCATTTCTCTTTGAGATTTCCCAAATACCCCTCCATAATTTGGATCCATGAGTTGGTCTGAATCTACCTCTTTGAAAGATGATTGAACCAAGCCCCCTCCTATTACCTTTTACATGAAAATTTGAGTGCTACAATCCCACTCATACCATATTACAATCACTCCTATATTTAAGATGTCCTAGGCATTGGTCTACAATCAACCCATAGGTTATGTCTAGGGAACTTTCCTTGCCTCCTGTAGCCCTTGTGCTGCATGGTGTAATATTTAGCCACAAAAGCCCCTTAGGGTCCTATATATACCAAGGAGGTCTTATCATTTGTATCATCTAGGAGTTTTCCATTTATGTAATGTAAAGGAGGTTTCCCGCTCGACGAGGACAATTTTTAAGTCATTGATCTATCTTTTCTTTTGTTCTTTGATATGGTTGCATAAAATTTCATGTGTAGTTACAGGAATTAAAATCGTTGCATTATTTTTTAGTCTTTCTACTGCACTCTAATATATATGCCACCGAAATATCAAAAAAATGACCTTAAAAATTGATTTGGAACATGCTTCATATTGATTTATGGCTTATACGTAATGCATTTTATCCAGTGAATTACTAATCTTCGAATTTGATTCAATTGGTTCAATTTTGTTTAGATTTTTTGTTTAGACTTCAATATAATGCACTTACTTCCTAATATCTCACTATCAAATTTTGACACATTACACTTTATATATTGTCCCTCATAAATCAACCACCCTATGTGTAGGTTTTAACCCCGTAAATTACCTGCATACGAATTCTAAATCAAAAGAAAAATAAAAATGTGAGAGCATAACACATAAAACACATATACACAGAGATTTCCCACTGGATCTCAAAACTGAGACTACCAGCTTGATTTTTCATTATGTTCCTTTCAATGTCACAATACATATTTATACATGCTGAAGCAT